>JARJLF010001328.1:0-84577 GCA_029378395.1 Mycena leptocephala
CACAATATGCCGATGATGGCACCCGATGATGATGGTGCCAGATGCCGAGTCCTCCCAATGGCGCCGGTACTTCCGAGTTTCGTATGTAAAGGTATTCATCAAGCAGATGCCAAACCTGTCGACTTTGAACTGGAAGCCAAATTTCTTTCTGAATCTCACGCCAACATCGGCCTGCTTGCTCTTTCAACTTCAATTCATTCAGATTACTCCAGCGGTACTGTAGATTGGCTGTTGGCATCGAAAGTAGGCGGCACGCGGCGGGCGTGAGACATTGTCAATTGATATGATGGTTAACCCTGCCGTAACTGCTGGTGTATATAAAGGCTGGCATGAATCAGATTACACGTCGCTCTTTCGAAACGCCTGTGTTGTCCCTATGCTGATCTCCAATTTCTACAGTGAGCGGTATTCCATGCTCATAGTTTCCTTCAAGACTGATTTGCTGCGATTTTAAGAGCTCGGCCTCGCCCTCTCAACCATTCAGTCGGTGTTCGGCTGGTGGGCATTTACTCTCACGCCGGTGGAGAGCGAGACAAAGGCACTTAGTGCGTCATTAAATCCCTTGATATTTGGCGTATTTTCATGTCTTCCTTGCAGCCCATCGCGAATTCCTCGGCATGATGTCGTATGACGCCAGCCTCAGCTTCTCTATGTGGCTCTTCCTGTACGCGCACTGACAACCATCTCTCTTCCCTGCATTAACTGTTCCTAATCAAGGATTTACATGTCCCGCACGAAACGCGTACAGCTCAAGCGTGCCGGGACCCATTTCTGGTTTGTATTCTTCGCGCTGGTGTGGAGGATCTCCACGAGTGCGTACACAACCAACTAATTCAGGGAAGGCTTCGCTGCTGAATTTACGGTTAGTGGTTATCAGTCTCACGGGACTCGGAGAGTACTCGGAACCGCTCTCAGCGATGCTCTCTTCCTGCACACGCACGGCCTTCCGGTCTCTCACATGCGCGCCCCTCGGAATCCTTCTGTTCTTACCCGTTGCGGAGATCCTAACCTGTGAGCTGGTTCTGCTGGCGCGGATGGCCCATCCGTACTTACTCATCGTGAAATCGTAGTGCTCTGTGCTGCGTTCACCATCCGTCACCGCGCTGTCGCGAGGCACGGCGTGGAAAAGGTCGAGGTGCCGCCCCCGCCGCCCAAGTTGGCTGCTGCCTGGACTTGGGTGACGTCGTGGAGCTGGATGGCCCGCTGTTCCCGTGACGGTGGAAACCATTCCGACCAAGGAATTCGTTTGATTTTTTTTTTGTTAGTGCGTTGCGCCAGCTATGGACCTTCAATTTATCGCTCTTTACCCATTCTGTTTACATATCTTAAACCTTGCTTGCTAATGGCGTCCGGAGCGGAGAGAGCCGAGGCACCACGCGCAGGTGTCCTGATTTTGCACTGATGTGTATTTCTTAAGCAAAGGATGATATACATTTCCGGCGACGGACAATGCCATTTCGCCGATGCGCTTTCGGGCTCAGAATCCTCCGCTGGAACGGCCTGCTCGCTCAAGGCATACTGAATATTATCCGGAGGGCCACTCACGCTATACTAAGATATTCTACGGGATGCACATATCGAAGAATTTTTGCATCTCAATTCTGTTTCATGGGTGCCCGCCGATCAGCTAGATCTGTCTCGGCCTCAAATATTTTGGTTGACTGTTTGGTGCGACAGAGCCTGGGTGGGACAATGAGGTTGTAGCCGCTGTGGCAAAGTACCTGTAAGTCGCATCTCGCAATGCTAATGTTGCACAATGATCAAGGAAATATTTTTTCCACGTTAGGCCGAGTATCCTCGAAAGACAATGTCAAACGGATCACAGGCTGGCGAGACACAGCAAAAAAAGTGTTTGGTCAGTCGGAAGTGGCGAGACCTTGAATACTATGTAAGACGATGAGAGGGGTTGAGGTGCCCTGTGGATCCACAGGCTGGTTCAGCATATGGGGGAAGGGAACAGTCCGTATCAAATCCGGCCCATGAATCCATGGACCGGGCTAAATGAACGAGGTCGTACAATCGGGACCTGGCACTACGCCCCAGTTTTTCGTAAATAATTACTTGCTTCAACATCTCTGTGCGCAAATGAAGGATAAATATACTTATGGGTGGGTTGAACTTTAAGAACGCCCGGATTACTTGCGCGATTTTCCTTGCCGTTCTTTTGCACGGTCTGAAGCCCAGTCAAAATCGGCCATGCCCCGAGCTCAGAACGTGCCGGAGCTGCCTGACCGTTCTGAGATCTTTTCTGGACTCTTGGCGCGCTCAGATCTGCCAGGAGTTGTTCACTTCATTTAGTAGATGCTCAAATCTACCGCGCGGTGTATAGCTTTCACGTAGAACCATTTGGTTGCATTATGATTTATATTTGGGGGCACGGGCGGCACAGGAGCGCCGCGCGGCCACTTCTAGCACTATGTGTAGCTACTAACGACAGTGGGTGTGCACATGCGGGAGGAAAGACTGAAGTTAAAATATATGGAGGGCAACAATTGATTGGGGGAAAGGGCGCACGGCGCGCGCCTGATGGCAAGCCGTTTGATAGGGGAGAGCACCTTGAGAGTGGTTCTAATGGGACGCCGACGCAACGCACGCAAAGGACGAGCTACGATACATAATGTCGGCGGCGCGCGCAGACATAAGTACTATCGGCACGGGTTGAGCACAGCAGGGCATTAAGAGAAGAAAAGGAGTGTCCGAAAAGCCAGACGTGGGTGCGAGGAGCGTCCCTAGTGTTGAGTCGCGCTGGGGTGGTGGGCGAGATGGTGGGCGAGAGTAAGAGAGAAGCGGTGATGTCACTACGACGTCTCTTCCTATCGTACGACTCGATTGAGTTCTGAATCGACTTCAAGAGTTTTCAAAACCCTCAAACGACGTCATTTGCGTTAGGAAATGGTTTGAATGAACAAACAAAAAAACTTGTTGGCAAATAGGAGCAGATATGAGCATCTTTTTTGGACTGCCGTTGCGGAGAGCATTTCTGGGCAGATCGTGGTATGACCGATTTTGACTTGGTCTGATGATCTCAACCAAAACTTGTGTTCTTTTCTGAAGTTTAACTTACTAATAAGTTACTTTTTAACTTGAACATCGTCCACGTGACTTTGGTTCAGTCGATGTTTTGAATTCAAGGACGAACATGCAATCATCGTCCCTGAATCCTGGAGCCAGGACTAATTACATGAAACAGCTCCTTACTCTCCCCCCTCAAAAAAATGAAAAAGGCAACCCTGAGGCCTGAGGGTTCACTTGAAAGCGAAAGCTCATAGTACTTACTATGCGACTGAACGTGAACAAGTTTCCTGGCAAACATATGGCAAGTTAGTTCAACTCCTAATCGATTTGTATTCATGCTCTTACTTATCCTGTGCTTTGTCCGTGTTACTTCTTTCGGCGGCAGACCCTGTTTTAAACTCCGCTATCAATCATCGCCGATCGGGCCGAGGTCCGACTTATGCTCTCCCCCCATCTCCTGCGCTTTGCTTTTGCTGGCTGTGAACGACCTGTGCGTGTGTTCTAGAGAGGCCTCAACGTTCGGAATGAACTGCCAGTGAACTTCTGCTGGCTGTGGTATCCTTTACAGCTGTAAATGTTTTAAATTTAGGCTTTCTCGTTGAACGGACTCTTAACCAGCGATGCTGTACTACAACAACACGTGGGATGCTGTGCGCCTGCATGGCGGGTTGAGCTGAATCTTGAACTTTCCTATTCTCGCGTTCCCCCCTACCATGTCAACTGCTACCTCCATGGCTCTGATTCACCTGAACCAACGGGCTCACGAGCTGCAGATGCAACTTGTCCGTGGCTCGTCAAGCGATCCTGGGGCAGGAAGAACGCTGAACCAAGTCTATTCGCACGTCGGCGACTATTTGGGGACGCAGGTGAATCGTGCTGCACATCGCTGGGGCAGAGGTCCTTCCGCGACCTCCCACCGCATCGCCGCGTTCTTCGGCACAGGATCGCAGCGAGAAGACAATCTCGACGCTTTCCGCATTGATAACTGTCTATTTCTGGAGGAGGAATGCTCCAGGCTTCTCAAATATGCGTTGCCGTGGGTGAAATTTCATCTCTATCAAAGTCTTGGTTGAACTGCAGATTCGTATGTAGGCGCGAAACAGCGCGAGTACAGGTTGATGCATTCAAATGTATCGTGACCATTACAACACGATACCACGGGACGCGCAGACTCTTCCTCAAATTGAAACACATCCGACGCCCTGGAAATACTACGGAGGCCCTGATCTCTGCGGTTTGGGCCCGCGCGGATGACACGCAGCTTCAAGAATGGGATTATTACTGCCAATTTGCGGCAGCCTGTCTCTCTGAAAAGGAAATTTCTCCAATTCTTGGGAATATTTCGCCCCGAAGTTTAGGCTCTATCGACGGCGATTTGAGCGTCATCGAGCGCCTGTTGATTGCGTCAGAATTCAGGTATGTTATCATCTTCCATAACCGCGTTATTGATTCTGATTTTATACAAAGTGCTACTTCCATCTCCGATGCTCTTGCCCAGCGATATTTGGCCGGGGTCCTGGAACTACCCGCCTTCTGGCAGGAAAGTGGCGCAATACACGTTGCCGTATTCACCAAAATTTTAGACCGTATCACATGCGTTCTGAATGACCTCGGGATGGACTCGGACGAAGACTCGGACGAAGACAAGTGTGGTATAATTTTTGACCATGAGGGAATCGACTCCATGACCAGCGCGATATTGATTGGCGTCTTGAACTGGCATCCGGAGGACCCAAAATCACAGTACTGGTATCACAGTCTCTCTGAGATCATGCGGTTACTGCGTCGGCATGTCTTTCTGTATCCTTTTCCTAAATTCGCAACTTACTTTCTTCTAGGCCACGGGCTGAACCACTTCTACCGGCGTCGGCCGCGCTTGCGACTGGTCCCGACATGAAGAATATTATTCCCGACACTACACCCGTGACATTAGACATTTTGACCAGAGCGTACGTCTGATTTGGAAACAACGGTTTGGATGTTAACAATCCCGTGTAGAGACGTGAATGAGATCTCGGAAATGCGCACCGATCGTGAGTGTCCAACATCGTCCCACACCTTGCTAATTTTTCTGTCTATAGATATCAGCATTCGGAGCATCGGCGACTTGGTGAACGATTCCGTTCAGGACGTGGGTTCTGTGGCCCCGCGAGTTGTGTACACCGAGGCTGCTACACCTCTTCGGTCGGCGACACTTGGCAGCAGTCTTCGCAGATGGTCTTCGGGTTTATATAAACTCGGAAATGGCCACAAGAAAAACGTGCCTACATCCTCGACAAAAAGGCCCAAGAGGATTCTAGGGTGGTTGCGGGCGCTATTGTCGCGCAATACTTCCCACGAATTTGTGGCTTCTTCGGAGACGCCAACAGAGGATATCTCAACCCATGGTAATTCTATCTCCTAGCCTGCGCCGGGCTCATCGGTCGAGTGCGATGAAGACGAGGCCGGTGGAGAGGATTCTGAGAGCCAGGCAGGTTCAGACAGAACTTCCATCCAAACAATTAGCGCCAATGGTTCAGAGAATGAACAACATCCATCCATGAATCAAATCACATCTTCCGCCGTTTCGTCCAACGGCACAACAAGGGATGCTCTTAACGGTTCACTTGAACGTGATATTGTGCCCGAAGGAACATCCGTGAGTCCCTGACTAGCATTTCATATTTTCAGGTGTTTATTTTCTTCCAGACAATTCCCTTGAACATACCAACTGCCCAGCGCAGTCCTGATATGCTACTCAATGAAACGAGCGATGTGACGGTGGCGGCAGAGGCGGAGCCTTATTCTCAACAAATGGCACATTCAGACGGAATGTTCATCCAAACGAGTAGTGCCAATGATTCTGAGGATGAACATTCATTCATCAGGGAGCACCCGCCCGCCTTGCCGCCAAACAACATGACCAACGAAGCTCTTATCAGTTCAACAGGGACGAGTCGGGATTATCATCCTGGGAGAAATTATGTCAACAACTGTACTCCAACGCCCCAACCTCACCCCTCAGACTTCCAGTTCAAGCGAGCAAACCATTCCCTGAGTTGGGTTGAGTCCGCCGTTGGCCCTGCCCATGAAATGATCTGGACGGTGCAATGCAAAGGTACGAGGAAACTTGGTGCGATTTACTGTCTTGTTCATCGTCCCTTCAAGTGTCCGGCGAGGTCAAAGGTGCCACAGCATTTGTAACTTTCACCATATACTAATTTGTTGTTAAAAAGGCACCGGTGTTGCTCATTCGAAGGCCGCTGCCAAGGAAGAGGCGGCGAGGCAGGCATTGGTGGTAAGCAATCGATCATTTTGTCTATTTGTGAGTGACCTTGATCTCCAGGCTCTGGGTGTCTCTAAATAATGAGACCCAAGATCCCACCGAGTTAATTGTCTTTTTCCCTGTCATGTATCCATCCTTCGCATATTCGTTCACGTGTGTCTTATGTTTGATTCCCAAATCAATTAAAATTCTCGGCAGCATATTTCCCGCGAGCAACACCTCTAGTTTGAAGTACCGAAGTAATGTTTTAGGCTGGGTCAACATCTTGGAATGTTGTTTCGCATGTATCTGTACAGCTAGCATCGGCGCGTTGAAGGACTGAAGCAATTCAGAGAGCATGGAAAAGTCCGGTCATGGAGAGAGAAGTTCACACATACACCAGTGGTACCGAAATAACAACCCCTGCACTTAGTACGCCCGAACACCCAAGGTTTACAGTAAAAGTTCACCTTTCACTCGCTCTCAAGTTACACTCATGGAATCATGATCACACTGTATATCAGCACCATTTGATGAGCTGGAACTGTTTTCCAAGACAGACGTCGAGAAAAATGAACCGTGGGAATTCTGGCTGTCAGTGGATCAGGCATCGCATTCCAACCTCGATTGCACGGAAAACCTGGTTAGCACACGTTTACTACGGTTTCTCTGTTCCCATCTTGCTGTACATTTGGGCTCCAAACAATTGCGGCTTCGAACTTCAATTGTCTTGTTCAAAGATTCTCATTTACTTGGGAGTTTTTGAAATCATCTCCTGTTCTTCCGTCCACCATTTTTCAGGATTCTAAGTGCAGATGATATTTGATTTCAACAGGCTGTTTGTGAGTCGAAGCTGAGTAAATTGCTTTCTCCTTGTATCTCCATGCCCGTCCTCTTGAGTACCAATTCTGGTCCCCCAAAAAATTGCCCCACATATATAAGCATTCTCGCATTGACGAATGTCGCGCCACGCGACATACATGTCGTCGATGAGCGTGCAGATTTTTTGGGTGTCTATTCTTCCGCTTCCGCCGAATCACCACCAGAAAACAATGTGTTTATCATCATGCTCTTACAACAACTTAATACCCTGAACGATTCGTACCGGGAACACAGGAGTATTGGTGCTACCACTTATATCTATGGTACAACGTGCTCCCCAGATCAGAAAAAACTCACGTTGAAGTGCTCAGGCAATGTTTTGCGCTTCAAGTTTGATTACCACCATTTTTCAACATAAAACACGTGACCTTGGTTCAATTCTTCGGCGAGCCCTCAGGGTACAGCGCTCATTAAAGATTACTATGGGCCAGTACTTATCAGCACAATGACAATATTTGAGGTCATCAGGGCTCAGCCTGAGTGTGCGGAGATTCGGGGATGGCCTGGGTTGGAGTTGGTACATTTTGGTTTATTCAGCATCCTAGCAATCATCAAGAGGCCCACACTACGGAAAATAGAAATAATGAACCTTCAACCTAAGGGAGGAAGGACCAAAGGATTTTTGGGCCTGACATTCTGAATCCTGATTCAACCGGGAAGTCCGATCCTCCGTTTGTAGATTTAAAACAAACAAATATTAGGGATCCCAATTTGCGGGGCACCTAATAAGAATATCATAATCAAGCACTCCAGCCAAGTGTGAGGACAACTCGGATGTGCGCCCGCTCGCAATAAAAGCAGAATCTGTCGCATGTGGTTAAAGCGGGCCGAGCGAGGCCTGGGTTCGATTCCCCAGCATCCGAATCCCTACCAAAGTTGCAATTTTTTTCTTTTTCTGTCCGGGTGTATCTCGGAGTCGGTTGTTACCGCTAGAGAATCTTGTTCTCATATTTATATGACCCTCAAGTTGGGCCCAGGTTATTAACCTATGTTTGTCATCGAACCACTCCTACCGTAGTGCTTATGGCTACTTTTATTGACGGTGGCGGCGGCCGAGAAGCGAGAGAAAAGAAAAAGACACAATGTTGGGCCCCACCTAATTTGAACCAGGATTCCGTGATAATGACGCTGTCTGTGTCGTAATTAGTATTAGAGGACACGACGAGGCCGTCGTTAAAGCTCAACCCCGGCCCGCTGTGAAGAAGAAGAATAGTCCACAATTAAAAAAATCAACTACCAAGTGGACTATGGCCTCACCTTGATTCGAACAAGGGACTTCCTCGGGAATGCGTCACGATTGATCCATCATTAATGGAGGACGTGTTACCACTACACCATGAGGCCGTGATGCTATCAGAGTCATATTGGCAAGCAGTTGACATTTCGCTATCGAGTGTATCATATACTTGAATCTGAACACTGCAAGGAAAATATCAATAAGAACACGTGAATACAGGGATTTAGATTAAAATTCTGAAGAAGAACTTGGAATAACCAGGGAAAAAAAATCACAAACTATGAGAATGGCCCCACCTTGATTCGAACAAGGGATTTCCTCATGAAGACCCTCCATTGCTTATCAACAGAGGATGTGTTACCACTACACCAGGAGGCCATTGATAAATTCCGTGAGGGAGCAGCTGATCTCGTTCATCGAGTCTATACAATACGTGAATCTGACTGAACAAAAATCATAGATTGCAAGGAGAATACAAATGAGAACACGCGAATGCATGGATTCAGATTCAAAGAACTGGGAATAACTGGAAAAAAAGAAATCACCAACTATGAGAATGGCCTCACCTTGATTCAAACAAGGGAATTCCTCCTGAAGTGATTTGCAGCAGGTATCAACAGAGGACGTGTTACCACTACACCATGAGACCATGATGGAACAGCTGACAATGAAACAACCTTCGTTTCATCATCAATGGTTTGAACCAAAATTACAAAGACTACTATGTCCGTGGCTCGAGTACAGGTCAATTACGAGGAAAATACCAATGCGATCGAGATTAATATTCTGAAGAACTCGACATAACCGAAAAAAAAGTTCAGCTGGCACGAGAATGGCCTCACCTTGATTCGAACAAAGGATTTCCTCCAAAGAATATCCTTGCGGGTCCATATTAGTAAAGGACGTGTTACCACTACACCACAAGGCCGCGATGCACTTTACTGGCAAGCAGCTGATATTTCATCCTCTACGGTTTGAATGAAAATCACAAAGACTGAGCCTGCTCCGAGTCCAGTGTAAATTGCCAGGTAAAATATGTGACTAATTTTCACAAAGAATTCACAGTCTCAACGGATTTCGGCAAACTCTATCGGCTGGCTCGCATTTTTCATCAAGTCCTAAGTTAGAAGTTGAAAGTCCAAGTCAAAAGTCCAAAGTCAGATTGATCTCGGCCTGAGCGAGTACTATTCCCACGCCTTCTTAATTCTGTTTCTTTCCATTTGTACAGAGGTATTGTCTGAGGAAATTGGATTGGATGGTGGTATGAAAGATACTTTCCCCGACATGCATGCAGATTTTTGAATACACCTGATGGCATAATTATTTTATGAGATTTTCCTTCTTTGACGCCAAACATAGAGCACTAGGGATCAGTTATGCAGTCTTCTAGAGTACTAGTAGTTAGCAAGCATCAGTTGCATGGTGGTTTTTCCATTTTTAATGTTCTTGAGCTGCGCGTTCTTCAATGGTTTCAGCCCCGAAGACCAATCATTTGCATCAACTCCTAAGAGCACACTAATCCTCTCTGTCCTTGTTCCCAATCCCGGTTTAATTTTAATGTTGTAAAAGAGTGAATACAATTATTGAGTAAGCTGCCTCATTTCTTTCAGGGTGTTGAAAAACCAACCATTTTACACTGAAATTTCACTATCAAACGCTGACCATATGACGGACAATATCAGCTCCAAGATATTTTCAAAAACAGTACCAAAGGGATCATATGATGTAGGGAATAACATCTGTTGTCTCTAGTCAGTGCGTGAAGATTCAGATTGGGGCGGCATTTCTCTTTTTGGTGATCGGCAAGTCGCGGCCCGAGATCAAACGGTGATCCGAAGTTGCGACTTCGATTATTTTACGAAGAATAATGCCATAAAAAAATCCAATGACAACGTGAATGTAGGATTTAGATTCTGAAGAGTAAAGGAAAACTCAACCTAACGGCCCCCCCCAAAAAAAAGCAGACTGTTGAGACAAAAGACCTCGCCTTGGTTCGAACAAGGAACTTCCTCGGAAGCCATCAGCTATTGGTTAATTATCAGAGAGTGTGTTACCGCTACACCACAAGGCCATAATGGCCAACAATTCGTCATCAAGTGTATTGATTCTGAACGAAAATTATGAGTGTAGATTTGCAAAGAATGAGAGGACACGGATGCAGAGATTCAAATTCTGAACAACTTGGAATAACCAGGGAAAAAGAAATCACAAACTACGAGAATGGCCTCACCTTGATTCAAACAAGGGACCTCCTCAAAACCAAGCTAATGTGGACTATCAATTGAGGATGTGTTACCGCTACACCACAAGGCCGTGATGGATCTCAGAGTCATTGACAAGCAATTGCCATTTCGCTATCGTGATTCTGAACCCTAACACGAAAAAAAAAATGAACAAACATCTCAAGAATGACCTCACATTGATTCGAACAAGAGACTTCCTCGAAGACGAAGACGGCGGAACAATCAACAGAGGACATGTTACCACTACACCACAAGGCCATGATGGTTCTCAAATTAGTTGACTGGTGAGCAGCTGACATTTCGTCATCTTTTAATTTGAACGAAAATCACAAAGCCTCCATCTTGTATAAATTGCAAGGAAAATACAAATAAGAACACGCCAATGTGGGGATCTAGGCTCTGGAGAGTGAAAAGAACTCAACCTAGCCCTCCAAAAAAAAAGAAAATTCAGCTACAACGCGCATGGCCTCGCCTTGATTCGAACAAGGGACTTCCTCAAATATCAGACAATTGTGGAAGATTAATTGAAGATGTGTTACCACTACACCACGAGGCCGCGATGGATTGGGATTTCGCTATCGAGTGTAATAGACGTGAATCTAAACAAAAAGCAAATTCCAAGGAAAATATTAATGAGCACGCGAATGCAGGGATTTAAATTCTGAATTCGGCGTAACAAAAAAGAAACAAAAACTTTAAACGTGCTCCTGAATGGCCTCACCTTGATTCGAACAAGGGACTTCCTCATACCAATTTTGTCTCGGCCATTAACTGAGGATATGTTACCACTACACCATAAGGCCATGATACCTTGGTGTCCAGAAGCTGATATTCCGCCATCTATAGTTTGAACAAAAATCACAAAGCCTGCATTCCGCGTAAATTGCAAGGAAAATACAAATAAGAACACGCCAATGCGGGGATCTAGGCTCTGAAGAGTGAGAAGAACTCAGCCTAGCCCTCCAAAAAGAAAAAAGATCAGCTAGATCATGCATGGCCTCACCCTGATTCGAACAAGGGACTTCCTCAAATATAAACCAATTGTGAATAATTAATAGAGGATGTGTTACTGCTACACTATAAGGCCATGATGGATCCTAGAGTCATATTGACAAAGCTGACATTTCGCTATCGAGAGTATAATATACTTGAATCTGAACAAAAATCATAGGTTACCAGATGAGCACACGCGAATGCAGGGATTCAGATTCTGAAGCAAACCTCGCGTAACAAAAACAAAACAAAAACTTTAAACAGACTCCTGAATGGCCTCACCTTGGTTCGAACAAGGGACTTCCTCATAGACAATCTGGTCCAACATATTGACTGAGGATGTGTTACCGCTTCACCACGAGACCGTTACGGCTCAGCTGACGTCGAGGATTAAAGATGGCCGACATTTGTTCACCTAGTAGTGTTACAGTATGAAGTCTGAAATGAAAACGCTATTGTAGGGAAAATAGCAATCAAGACGCGCGAATGCGGGGATTTAGATTCTGAAGAGTCGAGAACAACTTGAGTTGGTCAAAACAAAGAAAGAAAAAGCTCAACAGAGTAAAAATGGCCTGGCCTTGATTCGAACAAGAGGATTCCTCGGAACTGTGGAGATATTTTGGCGTAATAATAGAGGGTGTGTTACCGCTACACCACCAGACCGTCGGTGGTGGTTCGGTTGAGTAAAGTGTGGAGTGTTCTGGAATGCAGGTGCAGCATTTTCTTTCTACGCCTGGGTGCAGTAGTTCAGCGGCGGCTGTCGCCAAGATGGCCAGGAATAAGTCAAGGGAAGAATCGGTAGGAGTGGACCGAGTGGATGGAAATTGAAGTACCGACAGCATTACCACAGCGCTGCCTCGGTGGCGTACCACGAGGCTGTCGAGGATAAGATTCAAAAATATATTATCAGCTCAAGTTTGCTCATGCGGCGTCGAGTTCCACAGTGGCCGCTTCGGGCCGACCTGACAAACAACAGCGACGGGGTAGGACGGCGGGGATGAGAAGGGGAATTGATAAGCACGACAAATGTCAAACGCCGCCTTAAGGCCGCGGGAACAAACGGGGATGGACGACGTCATTGTGACATGTGAGTCACAGCCTGAATAAACCGGAAGCATCTTTCTTTGCGTTTTATTTCTCGCTTGGACCGTGTCGATGAAGCACGCTCGATTCTACACTGCGCTGCCCCGCGTCGGCCGTGTCAGATCAAACTCAGCCTCCCGTGCCCTCTACACAAACCCAACAACCCTCCCTCTTGGCTCTTTCTTCGATACTCCCCCGCCCCCACCCCCAAATACCCGTCTTACAACACACCGTCTGCCCATCGAGGCCCGCGGTGAAGTCGAAGGTCCCAACAACGCTAACGGCAACGCCAATCCCCACGCCCCGCTCGCACTCGCCGCGCCCCACCCCCCAGCGAACCAGCACCCCTACCCTGCACAGCTCGCTCTCCTCTTCCCCTACACCCCCGGACCCGCGCCGAAACACGGGGTAGCACCGTCGACCAGTGGCACCCGCGCGCAGCGCCGCCGCGGGCCGAGGTATACACTCGACGTCGGCGCGTATGGGATTCCGAAGCGCGGGCATAGGGTGCGTGCGCTGCATACCCATGCGGAGGCGCCAGCGGTGCAGGCGGGCGAGGACGCCTGCTTTATTGAGAACTCCATGGGTGTGGCGTGGGTGGATGGTCTAGAGTGAAGCATCCAGGTGTGCCGCTACTTTTTCCTGTGTTTTTTCTTCCTCTTCTTCGGAGCCTGTGGTCCCGTACCCCTCGCGGACGTCTGGATTTTCTGCGGCATTTTCACACGTCTAGGTCTTTTGTTGTCCAGTTCCCGGCCCTCATTCTTGTGGACCTGTTACTGATGCACCTATCGTCCCACCTCGCATTTTTATTACTGGCTTCCTTTCCTTCCTCTCTTTTGGCCGGCAGAGTGTATGTCCTATCGCCGGTGTCTGTAATCCCTGACTCGGCGTATTCAACCTCGCTCTCTTTCTGGACGGTGTAACGCACTCGATGTCCCGCACGCCCATGAGCGATGGGAAGACGGGGCGCTGGTACGCGAGCACATTGTTGGAAACTCGGAATTGCTGGCTCTTTGGGTACGAGACGAGAACGGAGGCATCTTTTACCTTACTCACAGCGTTTGTCGGCGTCTCTCCTACTTTGGGGTACTTGTGACGGCCTCATATTATATTCTTAGCCACATCACTTTTTGTTGTGCAGAATAACATGGATTTCTTTCAGAGCATAACAATCCGTCAAAATCCACCTCCTTCCTTCCTTCCGTGAGAACCATGAATTACAACTTACCGAACGTGCGAGCTTGATACTGGTTTCTTTTGGGGCTACATGTCTTCGCACCCCGCTGCAACCCCGCTGTATACCTTCTTCTTTCTTGCGGGCTGACCAATATGTCCTCGCTCACGTTAATGGGAAGAAGTTGGGAAGCATGAACGATCGCAACAGCTGACGCGTCAGCGCGGCTTCCCTTGTCGTTCTTTGATAGTTCACCGGCTTTAAAATGGCCTCTACGCTGTTCTTCCCTCGCGACTGTTTTCTTCTCAACCGCTATGCGTCCCGGACTTTGGAATTTCATCGCGAGCCAATGGAGCAGGCAGAAGCCTGTGGTCAAAGCTGATCTCACCGGGAAAACGGTCATCGTTTTGGGAGCGAACACTGGTCTCGGATTTGAGGCGACAAAGCACTTTGCGACGATGAATCCGGGACGGCTCATCCTCGCCTGCCGAAGCCAAAGCAAGGGACAGGTTGCAGTGGACAGTGCGTTGTAGCATATGTTTTAACCCCGCCGTCTTATTTATTTCCCGTGTCAGGATTGAAAGCCGCGACGGGCTACTCGAAGGCGGAGTTGTGGATCATCGACCTTGCCGATTTCGAATCTGTCAAGCAATTTGCAGATAAATTCGAGCGCGGTGGGGGCCGTCTCGACATCCTCGTCGAGAATGCGGCACTCGCGACTTTCGATTACGACGCCACCAAGGACGGGTGGGAATCCTCGTGAGTTCTTCCATTCCCCCACTGTGCCAGTACTAATATAGTGTACTAGTCTCCAGGTCAATTGTCTTTCCACCCCGCTCTTGGCCTTCCTCCTCCTCCCGGCGATGATTAAAACGGCCGAACAACATTCCACGGTCCCCAGGCTCGTAGTCGTTTCGAGCGGAATGCACTACTGGTCTGAGATCGACAAACGCGTGGCCGAGAATCCGGATATACTCAAGACGATTGGAAGCGCAGAATATTGTACAAAGAAGTACGCAGCGCGTTGGCATACCTAAAGCAGCTCAATTGATGTACCTCCAGGATCATGGGGGATAGATATCCACTCACCAAGCGTCGGGTTCAATACTCGGTTCCGTCCGGCTGTTAATTAATTTAATTTTTCAGTCCTCAACCTCTTCTTCGTCCGCGCTCTGAACGCGCGCCTCCCACCCTCCACGCCGCTCATCGTCAACGCTGTCGATCCGGGCTATTGTTACTCTGAATTGCGGCGCGGCTTGACGGGTGTCAGGGCTGTGTTCGATTATCTCATGGAACGGGCCCTCGCATTCACGACGGAGGTGGGCAGCCGGCGGCTCGTATGGGCGGCACTGGCATATCCAGATCAGCCCGATAAACTTCGGGGCGAGTTTTCAGCTGGTTGTGAAGTGCAGGAGGTCAGCGATTACGTCCTCAGCGCACAAGGTGCCAAGGTGCAGGATCGTCTCTGGTTCGTCTGGTTCCCTGGAAGATTGTTATGTATTCAGTATTAATTTTTTGTCGCAGGGACGAACTGGTGGACATATTGGGTAAGGTGGACCCAAGGGTTACAACCAATGTCGACAAGTACCTTTCGCACGGCATTGCCGTGTAGAATTGCGATGATTGTTCGACCCGTATCCCGGTGGCGAAATACACTTTCATATTCTGCTGCTTTTCCTTCCATTGTCCATTAGCAGGTCCTGCCAGTATCGTTGTACTTCCCGACCATAATTAAATCATATTTCAGTAACGGTTGAACCTGGTGTCCTCTTCGCCTTCTGGCTTTGTTCGGTCACGGATAACTATGATTCCCGAACAGAAGGATGTGCATATGGCATATACACGCTTACAACATACCAGAATGAAAGGATCATTTAACTCATGGTACAGTTAAGTGTTATCGGCAGCACTGAGTAATCCTGAATTTTTTTGTGGAGGATTGGCCACAAAGGGTTTAAAAATTGAACATTTGCCACACGACTTTGGTTCAATTCATGTTGTACAAGCAATGGTAATAATTTTTGAACGTTAGAACCTCAAGGTCTCAATCCTGGGTTACAAAATTCCTTACCACAACCTGATAAAATTACGCTTAAATTACATACCCCTTGAATTCTAATTTCCCTGAAACACTTTTGCTGTCAATGCCATAGGGTTTACTATAGTCCCAGTTCTCGTTGAATGAAGAAAAATCCATAGTTCCGAGTCCTCGTTCTATCCGAAGGTGCGAACTTGGTGCGAACACAAATTATAAATTATTATTTTCAAATTTCAACTCATTTTTCAACTCTGCGGGCAAATATCACATCAACGGCGGCCGGCCCATGTTCTTTCTTAAGCCTCTCTCAACTCCTGCTTCTGCGGCCGTGGAAATGGACAAAATTTTTGGACAGACAAGTCGTTGGACTCCTGAAAACACAGAGGGGTGTGGGAATTGACTCGTGACTCTTTAAATTTTGATCAGGTGGATGCTATATAAAGTGGTATCCATCTCTTCTTCTTTCTTCCACCCTTCGAGTATCACCTTGGTAACACCTGTTCAGATGTCTGCACAATCTGTAGGGAGAATTTACTTCTGCATATGAGCTTGGCTGATAGAAGACAGGACCCAATGTCTGAAGGCTCTGATGATGAGTGGGTCACTGACTCTGGCTCGACAGACAGCCAGATTTTCACGATATTTGGAGTGAGTGCATAGTGAATTCACTAATAAAAAGCTGGAATCATGTTCCTAGGATGGATACTCAGACACAATAGAAAGAATCCAGCAACTCATCCAACGGACACCTCGAGAACATCCAGATTTTCTCGGATATCAACAAATATTGGGAATAATGTATGGCGACAAATATAATGATTCAGAGGACTTGGATGATCTCGAGGCTTCTTTACAGAGCTTCCAGACAGCTGTGGATCTCAGTCAGGGTCACCCCGGGCCTGAAAGGGCTGAATGTCTGGCAAACCTGGCAGTGGCATTCACAGCTCGATATCAAAAGTTGGGAGAACTGGAAGATCTTGAGGCTGCCCTGCAGAATGACCAACAAGCAGTCCAACTGACTCCAAAAGAACATCCCAATAGAGCAAACTGCTTGGAAAATCTTGCTATTTCATTCACAGATCGATATCAAACTTTGGGAGAGATCACAGATCTCGAGGCTGCTCTGGAACATCTTCAAGAAGCAGTAGAGTTACCCCTGCCTGAGGACCACGATATAGCTCGCCGGTTCAAAGGTCTTGCCATGTCTTTTAGAAAGCGATACAAAAGACTAGGAGAGTTGAAGGATCTTGAAGCTGCATTACAGAACTTTCAGCAAGCTGTAGATCTCACCCCACAAGAACCCTATCGAGCTGGGCATTTACAAAATCTTGCTCTAGCATTCACAGATAGGTACCAGAGGTTGGGTGAATTGAAGGATCTTGAGATTGCATTGCAGAAGGACCAGGAAGCAGTAGACCTGACTCCAAAAGATGATTTTGATCGAGCAGCTCGTCTTCAGAGCCTTGGCATATCTTTTCGGAATCGATATCAAAGACTAGGACAATTAGCAGACCTTGAGGCTGCTTTACAGCGCTTTCACCAAGCAGTGGATCTTACCCCCGCTGATGATGATCCTAAGAGGGCAGAGCGTCTCCAAAATCTTGCTGCATGTTTGGGGGATAAATACAAAAGGCTGGAAGACCTGGAGGATCTGGAGGCTAGTTTGCAGATACTGCAAGAAGCACTGTCTCTTATGCCAGAGGAGGACCCAGATAGAGCAAGGTGTCTCAGAAATATTGCTGTGTCACTTGCATGCCGATATCAAAGGTTGGGACAATTGTCTGACCTGGAGGCTGCACTACAGAAAGACCGAGAAGCACTAGATCTGACTTTAGAAGGAGATTCTGATAGAGCAGCTTATTTGCAACAACTTGCTGTATCTGTTCGAGATCGATTTCAAAGGTTGGCAGAATTGGGAGACCTCCAAACTGCCTTGGAGAAATTCCAAGAAGTGTTGGATCTTACTCCACAAGGTCACCCCGATAGGGCAAGGTACCTGCAAAGTTTTGCAATGGCATTGCGAGATTGCTATCAGAGGCTTGGAGACTTGAAAGATCTAGAGACTGCACTGCCAAAATTGCAAGAAGCAGTAGATCTCATACCTAAAGAGCATCCCGATAGAGCAGGATACTTGCAAAGTCTTGCTGTAGCCTTCACAGATCGATATCGGAGACTGAAAGAATTGAAGGATCTTGAGGCTGCACTGAAGAATGATCAAGAAGCAGTAGATCTAACCCCAGAAGGACCTGACAGAGCTGGACGCCTACAAAGCCTTGCTATGTCTTTTCAGGAACAGTATCTGAGGTCAGAGGATCTGACTGATCTTGAGGCTGCATTGCAGAAATTCCAAGAAGCTGTTGATCTGACACCAAAAGGGCACTCTGATAGGGCAGAGTGTCTGCAAAATCTGGCTCGATCTTTCTCACATCGATATACCAAATTGGGAGATGAGAAGGATCTCAAAGCTGCTCTGAAGTATGACCAAGAAGCAGTAGACTTGACACCAGAAGGGCATCCTGCTCAAGCAGATCGTCTCCAGCAACTTGCCTTGTCATTCCAAGAGCATTATGTCAAGTTCAAGGAGCCCAGTGATTTGTCCAAGGTCCACATTTGTTACCGCAATTCTTTCAAGGCCCCTATGTTAAATCCCGAAG
This sequence comes from Mycena leptocephala, assembly GCA_029378395.1. Classification (NCBI taxonomy): domain Eukaryota; kingdom Fungi; phylum Basidiomycota; class Agaricomycetes; order Agaricales; family Mycenaceae; genus Mycena; species Mycena leptocephala. Next base: position 18,564 of record JARJLF010001328.1, read on the forward strand.
ATTTCTGGACAGCAGCACTAAAGTGGGGTTCTTTCGCAACAGAATTTGATCCCTCCAAGTGTTTACCTCCTTACATGACTGCCTTCAAAGTGCTTCCTGAAATCCTTTGGATTGGTCATTCTGTTGATGTGCAGCACAATGCAATTCGCAGGCTTGATATTGGACAGGCCACTTCAACAGCCGTAAAAATGTGCATTGATCTGGGTGACCTGACTTCTGCTGTCGAGATCATGGAGCAAGGATTAGCTACTATTTTCCAGCAAATGTTGCAGTTGAAGACAGATGTGGATAAACTCCCTTCTGAGCAGGCTGAGAAGTTGAAAAATTACTCATCAGAGCTGTATAGCAGAAAGTCTGCCAATCCACTGGCTCTTGTCATTGAAAGGAATAAACTGCTTGATCATATTCGGGGTCAGCCAGGTTTTGAGGACTTTTTGTGTGCAAAGAAATATCAAGCACTTTGCGAGGCAGCACAAGGAGGACCTGTTATAATTCTCAACAGTAATGAAGACTGCTGTGATGGAATTATAATTCCCAATCCAACTTCAGAGCCAATCCATGTTCCTCTTCCAGATGTGACACTTGAACTGTTGGAATCACAGAGAATCTTGCTCAAGGAATTGCTCCAGCGCTGTAATGTCAGAACCAGAGGGAATCTTCATCAACAAGACTCTTTGGTCGGCAAGAATTGTTCTCATCTAAAACAACCACAGAGTGTTTCACAGATATGCTACTCTGGCTCTGGACTCATATTGTTTCTCCTGTCTTTCAGCATTTAAAATCAGTCAGTGAAAATGGTTTCCTCTCCCAGAATTTGTCTAAGCTAACATCCATAATATAGCATGAAATTTATAGTGGCAGACTCTGGTGGTTGCCAACTGGTGCATTTACAGGACTGCCTCTGCATGCATGCTCTCCTACAGATCAATTCATCCATTCATACACAGCAACACTAGGAACACTTCTGGATGCTTATGATAAGAAAACATCCAGTGTTGTGCCCAGAGTTGGCCTTGTTGGAGTTACGCACACTGGCAGTGGAAGAATGAATTATCTCAAGGGAGTAGAGAAGGAGGTTGAAAAAATTCTGTCAATTATCCCAAAGTCACAAATTGACTGTGTTGAAGGACCACAAGCGACAGTGGATGCCGTGACCCACCAGCTTCAGACATGTTCTTGGGTTCACCTGGCCTGCCATGGAAAACAGGATTTGATTGACCCTACCAAAAGCTATCTCAAATTATATGGAGGAAGTCTGGAGCTGGACACCATCCTCCAGATGCCACTCTCTGATGCCCAGTTTGTGTTCCTCGCTGCATGCCAGACAGCCATGGGGGACAGTGTGCTAGTGAATGAATCATTCCATTTGGGTGGAGGATTTATTGCAGCTGGTTTCCGAGGGGCTATTGGAACCCTATGGTCTATGAATGACTTGGACGGACCACTGGTTTCTGAAATTGTGTACTCTCATCTCTTCCGAAATGGTGGACAAGCTAAAGCCAGTGATGCAGCAGAGGCATTGCAAATGGCAGTAAATAAGCTGAAGGCTCAGAATGTTGGATACGAGCGCTGGATACCATTCATTCACCTAGGAGTGTGATTGAGCTCATGGCCAATATTTTCAATATTACGAGTTTCATTACCTGTACTACTATATTTTTCTTTATCTCGTCTTTTTCCTATATTTTGAATACACTGGTTGGTTTTGTGTCGTAAATTGTGAATACAATCTCCAGAATTCAACCAAACATTTGTGAGATGCAACTGCCGCTCTAAGTGTGTTACACAAGCGCCAAAAAACTAATACATGGGAGGAGGATGAGGCAAATCTAACGGACGGCCCGGCCTAGGACAGAAAAGAAAAAACAACGTTCCTATGCAAGGCCTGACCTTGGTTCGAACAAGAAACCTCCTTACATCCCATGTGGAGAATAGCAGTAGAGGGTGTGTTACCGTTACACCACCAGGCCGTTGATCATGATAGCTCGCTCGCTGAAAGCCACTGAGGTGGCGTCAGTGTGAATTCATTCAACTTGTCTCGTCTTAAATCTTGATGCCAGTGCCAAGTGACACAAGCACTGCTGCAGAGCGTGCTTGGTACAGAGCAGTCAGACATCCATAAATGATAACGCCGCAGCGGGCTTAGACGACGGGATTCCGACGGCGATAGTGCACGTCGAAGGGCGTAAAACCGCAGGCGCAGTGTTAGTCTCTTCAACGTAGGAAGCGGGACGCCGTACCGGAGCGAACCGGGGCACCGCCATACACTTTCTCCGAATTCTCGCCTGGACCATCTTTTCTCCATGTACTTTTAGTCGTCTTTCCTGTCCAATCGGTACTATTGTCCATATTCATACTGTACATCTCTGTTCTCTACTATACAACCCTATATTTGTACACAAATCTGCATCGAATCGCATGTAATAAGTATCGATCGCATTGGCCATTGAGGAATTTTAGGATGCATGCCAATACCAATATCCAGCAGAAGAGGTATCATATCGATCTAGCCAGTCGCGCGTGTTGTAGGATATGATCATGAGTGGAGGTGTTGATGTATCCGTATCCGTATCCAAATCCAAATCCGAATGTGAGAGCGCATATACATATCGGAGGCGCATGTGTCGGTGTCGTGTCGGAGCGCATGCATGTATATCGAAGCCGAAGACGAAGACGCGTATGGCGCCGGAGCCCATAAATACCGTTCGCCCGTCGGTTCGTTGCGGTGTAACCGACGGACGAACGATCCGAGGAGCCCTCACGACCCCGCCGCGCGCGCCGCCTCCACGCGGCCCCGCCCCCGTCCTCGTCCGCGCTGTTCCTCCGCGGGCGCGATGACCGCGACGATCACTGAGATGTCTGTAAAAGTGGTTAGCGTCTGGTGTTCGTGACCAACTGCACCAAAGGCTGAAGGGGAAATAGTGAAAGTGAAAATGAAAGGCGGAAAGTAAAGGGAAAGTGAAAAGGCCACAAGAGACACGAAACACAAAAACTCACCATCATTCTTCCCCCCACGATACACCCTCCCCGTCTCGCGCGCGCGCCGCGCAAAAGGCGTCTCGTCCTCATCTTCAGCTTCGTCTGCCCTCAACGGGAGCGAGCCCGACGCCATCGCCGACGCCGCTGTTCCCTCCGCTACGGCCGAGGTGCTGGGTAGCGAGGAGGAACTCGGTCCCGCCACCGAAGACGAAACCGAACTCGAAGCCGAACTCGAAGCCGACGAAGATGTAGGCGAGGCACACGACCTCCCTTTCTCCCTCCCGCCCTGCGCGTCGCCACCCTCCTTGCACGCGAACACAGCGCCTCGCTGAGCATCCCCGCGAGCGTCCGGCGGCGCAGGCGCGCGCCGTCCACGGCCTCCGTTGCTGTCTTGCTCGTGCTCGTGCTCGTGCTCGTACTCGTGCTCCCCTCCTCCAACTCGCTGATCTCAAACACCCCCTCGTCCCGCTCATTCCCCTCCCACACCCCACCCGTGCCCGTACCCGTACCGCCCACCCAGTAAGACCGGAGTCATCAAAAGCAGAAGCAGACGCAGAAGCAGAAGCAGCAGCAGCCCACGCCCGCCCCACCCTCCCCACCTCCTCCAACACATCCTCATCCCACAAATTATCGCTCAGCCCGTCGCTCGCGAGGATCACAATGTCGCCCGCCTGCACGGGGAGCGTGAAGAGGTGCGCAGCGGAGCTGGGGGTGATTTCCGCGTGCGTGCTTGTGCTTGTGGTGGTGTTTGCACTCGATGCACTTGCTGCCGTTCGTGCGCTGGTGCTCGCTGCCGAGGCGTTCGAAGACGTCGAGCCCCACCACCCCGCCCTCCCCGCCGACACCATGGCCCCCACCCTCGTCGAGGTCGACCCACCAGTTGGCGTCGCGGCGCCCGAGTCACGCGCCCCAACAGCACTCAATTGCACCGGCGTATTCCACCGCCACCACATCTCCTCGCTCCGCCACGCGACCGCCCCCCGCGCACGAGCATCCCCATGCAGTCCCCCACGTGCGCGATCTTGAGGACGGGGGTGAGCTCTTGCTCGCGTCCGGAGTCGGTTTTCGTTGTCGTATGTTTCGTCTTCGTCTGCGGATTCGTATTCGCTCCACCGCTCGCGCTAGAGGTGTGCGTCGCATTCCCACTAACCCCAGCACCCTGAGCCGCGTTTGATGCACCGGATGCACCATCGAGCGCGAACCCGACCACCTCCCCCGCCGGCACGTAATCCAACACCGCAACAAGCGCGGTACTACTCCCCGCGAGGAGGGGGATCGTCTTCTCCTTCTCTCTTTCCGTCTGTGCCTGCGCCTTCGTCTTCGTTGGCGTAGGCAGTGCAAAGGGCCACATCCCCGGCGCCGGTGGGGGTGTCGGGTGCTTCGTCGCTGTCCCGGTTGTGGGTATCGGCGCAGCCCCCTCCGTCCGCTCCCCTTGTGAAGTTTGCGCACTCGATGACGGCACAGGCACCACATGCGCCCCCAACGTCCGCTCATACGCCCGCTCCAATATCATCAACACGTCCAGCCCCTCCGCGAGCTCGTCCAGCTCCGCGGCGAGGAGGTCCGCGGGCGCGGGGGCGAGTAGTCGAAGTCGTATTCTTGGTCGTATTCCGCGAAGGGGGAGGAGAAGGAGGAGGAGGGCTCGCTCCACGGAGAAAAGTCGGCGTACGACGACGAGGAAGAAGAGGGAGGGGGAGGGGCGTGGAACGTCGCACGCGAGGACCCCGCGTACGACGCCGACGCGGACCCCGCACCCGCGTACGAGGCGTAGGGCGAGTCCGTCTGCCACGGCTCGTACGCGGCTGTCGAAGACGACGAAGAGGGGAAAGCGAAGGCGGACGTTGAAGGTTGGGAGGCCATGTAAGATGACGGCGGGGACGACGCAGGGTACGGCGCGAATCGCGATGGCGGGCGCCACGGCGTTACCACCGGCTGCTGTTGCTGCTGCTGTCGCGAGGTCGATGCGACTGGCGCAGATAAGTGAAGGTGGGACGCCCGATCAACCTCATCCGCGCAAAAGTGCATGAGGCGGCGTGCGAAGAGAGCGGAGGCGCTTGGGCCTGTGGGGGCGCTGTGAAAGAAAATGGGTCAGCGGTGTTTTTGAGGTGGGGAAGAGAATTGGGAGGGAAGATGGGAGAATAGAATACGGGTTTGCAGAAATCCAGAGGCTCCCTCTTTCTCTACAGTACCCCCACACCAAAATCACATGCTGCCGTGAAATGGGAAGGGGGTAAGAATGTCAAGCAAACGCAGAGGCATATACGCCTGCGCCACCCAGTGCACCCAGAACCGCCGCGAGTGCGGGTCGGATCGGAGGTGGAGGTGGCCCTCCGTAGGACGATGCAACGCATGAATATGCAAGATCCGCGAGGAGGTGCATTTTTTTGGGAGTAAAGACCAAGGAAAGAAAGAGAAAGAAATCAAGGCAGACATGTAAGTGGGCGGGGGGTCCGCGAGAACGAGCTCGATGACTGCCTACCGACCTAGCAACACAATGCTAGATGGCACTGAGATGCGCAAAAATTACGGGTCAGCATCCCTGCCCCCCGTTCCCCCCAAAAAACAGAAAGAAAGAAAGCAGAAAATAGTAAGAGCACCCACCTGGATGCTTCACCCGTGCCCATCCACCAACACCATCCGCCACTCCCATGGCGTTCTCGCGAATAAAATAGGCGTCCTCGCCGACCTGCACCGCCAGCGGTGCGTCCGTCGCCTCCGCATGAGTATGCAGCGCCCGCACCCTATGCCCGCGCTTCGGAATCCCATACGCGCCAACGTCGAGCGTGTACCGCGGGCCGCGGCGGCGCTGTGCGCGGGCACTGCTGGTCGACGGTGCTACCCCGTGTTTCGGCGCGGGGCCGGGTGTGTAGGGGAAGAGGAGGGCGAGCTGTGCGGGGTGGGGGTGCTGGTTCGCTGGGGGGTGGGGTGCGGCGAGTGCGAGCGGGGCATGGGGATTGGCGTTGCCGTTAGCGTTGTTGGGGCCTTCGACTTCACCGCGGGCCTCGATGGGCAGACGGTGAGTTGTAAGACGGGTATTTGGGGGTGGTGGCGGGGGAGTATCGAAGAACGAGCCAAGAGGGAGGGTTGTTGGGTTTGTGTAGAGTGCGCGAGAAGCAGAGTTTGATCTGACACGGCCGACGCGGGGCAGCGCTGTGTAGAATCGAGCGTGCTTCATCGACACGGTCAAAGCGAGAAATAGAAAGCAAGAAAGATGCTTCCGGTTTATTCCGTCAATAAATCGAGGATGTGACTCGTGTGTGACAATGACGTCCATCCCCGTTTGTTCCCGCGGCCTTAAGGCGGCGTTTATCGCGCTTATCGATCCCCTTCTCATCCCCGCCGTCCTACCCCGTCGCTGTTGTTTGTCAGGTCGGCCGAAGCGGCCACTGTGGAACTCAAGAGTCGAAGCCGCATGAGCGAACTTTGAGTTGAGCATGTAGTTTAATGTTGGACTATTCTTGACAGCCTCGTGGTACGCCACCGAGGCGGCGCTGTGGTAATACTGTCGTCAGTACCTCAATTTCCGTGCATTCGGTCCACTCCTACCGATTCTTCCTTGACTTATTCCTGGCCATCTTGGCGACAGCCGCCGCTGAATTACTGCACCCAGGCGTTGAAAGAAAACGCTGCACTCGCATTCCAGAACACTCCACACTTGACTCAACCAAACTACTGTCGACGGCCTGGTGGTGTAGCGGTAACACATCCTCTGATCGTCCCAGTATTCTCTTTGTTCCGAGGAATCCCCTTGTTCGAATCAAGGTCAGGCCATTTTTATACAGATTTTTCTTTCTCTGTTTTTGTTTTGACCAACTCAAGTTGTTCTCGACTATTCAGAATCTAAATCCCCGCGTTCGCGCGTCTTAATTGCTATTTTCCGTGCACTAAGTAGTATAGCCTTTGTGATTTTCGTTCAAACTATAGATGACTAAAGGTCTGCTGTTTACCAGTCAACTCAATTACTCCAGCATGGCCTCATGGTGTAACGGTAACACATCTTCAGTTGATAGCTGATTTATCGGTTTGTATTTGAGGAAGTCCCTTGTTCGAATCAAGGTGAGGCCATTCAGGAGGAGTCTGTTTAAAGTTTTTGTTTCTTTTTTGTTACGCCGAGTTTTTCTTCGGAATTTGGATCTGAATCCCTGCATTCCATTGATATTTTCTTTGCAATCTACTTTTTGTTTGGATTCACGCATATACTCTCGATAGCAAAATGACAACATTACCACTATGATGATCTGGGATCCATCATGGCCTCATGGTGTAGTGGTAACATGTCCTCTACTAGTGCCAAAAAAATACTCTTTGGAGGAGGAAGTCCCTGAAGTCCCTGGTTTGAATCAAGGTGAGGCCATTTTCATGGCAGTTGAACTTTTTTTCCGGTTATGTCGAGTTCTTCAGAATATAAATCTCGCGGCGTGCGCATTGATATTTTCCTCGTAATTTACCTGTACTCGGGCCACAGACATAGTAGTCTTTGTAATTTTGGTTCAAACCATGGATGATGAAATGAAGGTTGTCTCTGATTGTCAGCTGCTCCATCATGGTCTCATGGTGTAGTGGTAACACGTCGTCCGTTAATTATTGACCAATCATCACGTCTTCCCGAGGAAGTCTCTTGTTCGAATCAAGGTGAGGTCATATGTCTTTTCAATATGTTTTTTTTGGGGGGGTTAGGCTGAGTTATTCTCCACGCTTCGGAATCTAAATCCTGCATTCACGTTGTCATTGGATTTTTTTTATGGCATTATTCTTCGCAAAACAATCCTACTCTGTGGTCGGCACTTTTGGTGCAGAACAAAGTCGTAAGTCGCAAGTTCGGATCACCGTTTGATCTCGGGCCGTGACCTGCCGATCACCAAAAAGGGAAATGCCGCCCCTATCTGAACCTTCATGCAGACAAAAAAATGTTGTTCCCTACATCATATGGTCCCTTTGGTACCACGGAACTGTTTTTTAAACTATTTTGGAGCTGATATTTTCCGTCATATGGTCAGCGTTTGATAGTGAAATTTCAGTGGCTTGAAATGGTCGGTTTTTCTGAATCAACACCCTGAAAGAAATGAGACAACTCACTCAATAATTGTATTCACTCTTTTACAACATTGAAATTAAACCAAGGATCGCCGGGATTGGGAACAAGGACAGAGAGGATTAGTGTGCTCTTAGGAGTTGATGCATATGATTGGCCTTCGGGACTAAAACCATTGAAGAACGCGCAGCGCAAGAACATTAAAAATGGAAAAACCACCATGCAACTGATGCTTGCTAACCACTAGTACTCTAGAAGACTGCATAACTGATCCCTAGTGCTCTATGTTTGGCGTCAAAGAAGGAAAATCTCATAAAATAATTATGCCACCAGGTGTATTCGAAAATCTGCATGCATGTCGGGAAAGTATCTTTCGTACCACCATCCAATTACCTCACAGTACCTCAGTACAAACAGAATTAAGAAAGCGTGGGAATAGTACTCGCTCAGGCCGAGATCAATCTGACTTCGGACTTTGGACTTTGGATTTGGACTTTCGACTTCTAACTTAGGACTTGATGAAAAATACAGACCAACCGATAGAGTTTACCGAAATCCGTTGAGACTGTGAATTCTTTGTGAAAATTAGTCTCATAATTTTACCTTGCAATTTATACTGGACTCGGATGCAGCTCTAGAGTAGTCTTTGTGATTTTCATTCAAACTGTAGAGGATGAAATGTCAGCTGCTTGCCAGTGAAGTGCATCACGGCCTCGTGGTGTATTGGTAACATGTCTTCCAATATTTCCGAAGTAATACTCTTCAGAGGAAGTCCCTTGTTCGAATCAAGGCGAGGCCATTGAGATTAAGGTGCAGTTTTTTGTTTTTTGTTTCTTTTTTGTTACGCTGAGTTCTTAAAGTCTGAATATGTTCGCGTGTATTCTCATTTCTTGCAATCTACACTGGATACAGCCTTGATTATTTCATTCAGATTCACGTCTATTACACTCGATGACAAGATGTAACTACTTGCCACTTAAGTTCATCACGGCCTCGTGGTGTAGTGGTAACATGTTCTCTACTAATATTTCGGAGAAATATTGCGCTGAGGAAGTCCCTTGTTCGAATCAGAGGTCATGCCCCATTCGTTAGGTTTTTTTTTAAAAAGATTGCGGACTATCCTTCTTACTCACAGCGGGCCGGGGTTGAGTTTTAACGACGGCCTCGTCGTGCGGTAACAGGTCCTCTGATACTAATCACGGTACAGCCAACTTCTTGATCAGGGAGGCCCTGGTTCAAATTAGGTGGGGCCCAACATTGTGTCTGTTTCTTTTCTCTCGCTTCTCGGCCACCCACATATATCATACGTGGTAGGAGTGGCTCGGAATTTGGAAAAGGCACGGTACGGCCATGATAAAAATATGTTAATAACTTGCTAGTGTACGTATCCCGGCCCAAGGTCATATAAACATGAGAACAACATTCTCTAAATACCTGACTCCGAGGTACACCCAGACAGAAAAAGAAAAAAATTTGCAACTTTGGTGACTCGGATGCTGGGAATCGAACCCAGGTATCAGCCCGCTTTAACCACATGCGTCAAATACACATTTTATTGCAAGCGGGCGTGCACCATGCACCGGGTCCGAGTTGTCCTCACAGCTACATAAATTGGGATGTCGTACTTCCTTGTTTGAATCGGGCAGGTCGGTCAAACATTCGTTATTTTTATTTTCCGTAGGGCGGGCCTCTCAATGATCGCTAGGATGCTGAATACATCAAAATGTACCAACTTCAACCCAGGCCGTCCCCGAATCTCCGCGCACTCAGACTGAAATTGAAGATTGTCATTGTGCTAATAAGTACTGGCCTGTAGTAATCTTTAATGAGCGCTGTACCCTGAGGGCTCGCCGAAGAATTGAACCAAGGTCACGTGTCTCATGTTGAAAAATAATAATAATCAAACTTGAAGCGCAAACCATTACCTGAGCACTTCAACGTGAGTATTGTCTGATCTAGGGAGCACGCTATCTGATAGATATAAGTGGTAGCACCAATACTCCTGTGTTCCCGGTACGACTCGTTCAGGGTATTAAGTTATTGTAAGAGTGATAAACACATTGTTTTCTGGTGGTGAGTCAGCGGCGGCAGAGGAATAGACGCCTACTAAACCTGCACGCTCATCGACAACATGTATGCTGCGCGGCACGACGTTCGTCAATGCGAGAATGCTTATATATGTGGGGCAACTTTTGGGGGGATCAGAATTGGTACTCAAGAGGACGGTAATGGAGATACAAGGAGAAAGCCATTTACTCAGCTTCGACTCACGAACAGCCTGTTGAAGTCGAACATTATCTGCGCTTAGAATCCTGAAAAATGGTGGATGGAAGCACAGGAGAAGATTTCAAAAACTCCAAGTAAATGAGAATCTTTGAACAAGAGAATTGAAGTTCGAAGCCGCAATTGTTTGGAGCCCAAATTTACAGAACAGCTAAACGTGTGCTAACCAAGTTTTCCGTGCAATCGAGGCTGGAAGGGTTTATTATTTCGGAACCAAGGTGTCTGTGTGAACCTCTCTCCATGACCCGACTTTCCATGCTCTCTGAATTGCTTCGGTCCTTCAACACGCCGATGCTAGCTGTACGGATACATGTGAAATAACATTCCAAGATGTTGACCCGGTCTAAAACATTACTTCGGTACTTCAAACCTAGAGGTATTGCTCGCGGGAAATATGCTGCCGAGAATTTTAATTGATTTGGGAATCAAACATAAGACACACGTGAACGAATATGCGAAGGATGGATACATGACAGGGAAAAAGACAATTAACTCGGTGGGATCTTGGGTCTCATTATTTAGAGACACCCAGAGCCTGGAGATCAAGGTCACTCACAAATAGACAAAATGATCGATTGCTTACCACCAATGCCTGCCTCGCGGCCTCTTCCTTGGCATCGGCCTTCGAATGAGCAACACCGGTGCCTTTTTAACAGCAGATTAGTATATGGTGAAAGTTACAAATGCTGTGGCACCTTTGACCTCGCCGGACACTTGAAGGGACGATGAACAAGACAGTAAACCGCACCAAGTTTCCTCGTACCTTTGCATTGCACCGTCCACATCATTTCATGGGCAGGGCCAACGGCGGACTCAACCCAACTCAGGAATGGTTTGCTCGCTTGAACTGGAAGTCTGAGGGGTGAGGTTGGGGCGTTGGAGTACAGTTGTTGACATAATTTCTCCCAGGATGATAATCCCGGCTCGTCCCTGTTGAACTGATAAGAGCTTCGTTGGTCATGTTGTTTGGCGGCAAGGCGGGCGGGTGTTCCCTGATGAAGGAATGTTCATCCTCAGAATCATTGGCACTACTCGTTTGGATGAAAATTCCGTCTGAATGTGCCATTTGTTGAGAATAAGGCTCCGCCTCTGCCGCCACCGTCACATCGCTCGTTTCATTAAGTAGCATATCAGGACTGCGCTGGGCAGCTGGTATGTTCAAGGGAATTGTCTGGAAGAAAATAAACACCTGAAAATATGAAATGCTAGTCAGGGACTCACGGATGTTCCTTCGGGCACAATATCACGCGATTCAAGTGAACCGTTAAGAGCGTCCCTTGTTGTGCCGTTGGACAAAACGGCGGAAGATGTGATTTGATTCATGGATGGATGTTCATTCTCAGAATCATTGGCGCTACTTGTTTGGATGGAAGTTCTGTCTGAACCTGCCTGGCTCTCAGAATCCTCTCCACCGGCCTCGTCTTCATCGCACTCGACCGATGAGCCCGGCGCAGGCTCGGAGATAGAATTACCACGGGTTGAGATATCCTCTGTTGGCGTCTCCGAAGAAGCCACAAATTCGTGGGAAGTATTGCGCGACAATAGCGCCCGCAACCACCCTAGAATCCTCTTGGGCCTTTTTGTCGAGGATGTAGGCACGTTTTTCTTGTGGCCATTTCCGAGTTTATATAAACCCGAAGACCATCTGCGAAGACTACTGCCAAGTGTCGCCGACCGAAGAGGTGTAGCAGCCTCGGTGTACACAACTCGCGGGGCCACAGAACCCACGTCCTGAACGGAATCGTTCACCAAGTCGCCGATGCTCCGAATGCTGATATCTATAGACAGAAAAATTAGCAAGGTGTGGGACGATGTTGGACACTCACGATCGGTGTGCATTTCCGAGATCTCATTCGCGTCTCTACACGGGATTGTTAACATCCAAACCGTTGTTTCCAAATCAGACGTACGCTCTGGTCAAAATGTCTAATGTCACGGGTGTAGTGTCGGGAATAATATTCTTCATGTCGGGACCAGTCGCAAGCGCGGCAGACGCCGGTAGAAGCCGTTCAGCCCGTGGCCTAGAAGAAATTAAGTTGCGAATTTAGGACAAGATACAGAAAGAAAGACATGCCGACGCAGTAACCGCACGATCTCAGAGAGGTTGCGATACCAGTACTGTGATTTAGGGTCCTCCGTATGCAAGTCCAAGACACCAATCAATATCGCGCTGGCCATGGAGTCGATTCCCTCCTGGTCAAAAATTATACCATTCTTGTCTTCGTCCGAGTCTTCGTCCGAGTCCACCCCGAGGTCATTCAGAACGCATATGATATGGTCCAAAATTTTGGTGAATACGGCGATGTGTATTGCGCCACTTTCTTGCCAGAAGGCGGGTAGTTCCAGGACCCCGGCCAGATATCGCCGGGCAAGAGCATCGGAGATGGAAGTCGCACTTTGTATAAAATCAGAATCAATAACACGGTTATGGAAGATGATAACATACCTGGATTCCGACGCAACCAACAGGCGCTCGATGACGCTGAGATCGCCGCTCTTCGTGTCGATAGAGCCCAAACATCGGGGCGAAATATTCCCCAGAATTGGGGAAATGTGCTGCTCAGAGAGACAGACTGCAGCAAGTTGGCAGTAATAATCCCATTCGTAAGGCTGCGCAGTGTCATCCGCGCGGGCCCAAACCGCAGAGATCAATGCCTCCATATTTCTAGCGCGACTGAGGTATTTGGATTTGAGGAAGAGCCTGCGCGTCCCGTGGTACCGTGTTGCAATCGTGACAATACACTTAAACGTCGCTACCTGTGTCTGTGCCGTTTCATATCTACGAATCTTCAGTCCAACCAAGACCTAGAAATAAGTTGCACCCACGGCAACGCATATTTGAGAAGCCTGGAACATTCCTCCTCCAGCCTTGGACAGCCGTCAACGCACAAAGTGTCAAGGTTGGCTTCTCGCTGCGATCCTGTGCCAAAGAACGTAGCGATGCGGTCGGCGGTCGCGGAAGGACCTCTGCCCCAGCGATATGCGGCGCGGTTCACCTTCGTCCCCACATAGTCGCCGACGTGCGAATAGACTTGGTTCAGCGTTCGTCCGGCCGCAGGATCGCTTAACAAGCCACGGATAAGTTGCATCTGCAGCTCGTGAGCCCGTTGGTCCAGGTGAATCAGAGCCATCGAGGTATTAGTCGACATGGTAGCGGGGAACGCGAGAACAGAAACGTTCAAAATTCAGTTCAGCCCGCCATGCAGGCGCACAGCATCCATGTGATCTTGTACAGCATCCAAACGCTGGTCAAGAACCCGTCCCAGAAAGCCTAAATTTAAAATCCTTTACAGCTGTAAAGGAAACCAGAGCCAGCAGAAGTTCGCTGGCAGTTCATTCCGAGCGTCGAGGGTGCCTCTCTAGAGACACGCACAGGTCATTCAAAGCCAGCAGAAGTAAAAAGCAAACTGCCAGTGCAGATGGAAGGAGACCACAAGTCGGACCTCGGCCCGATGATTTATCGCGGAGTTTGAAACTGGGTCTGCCGCCGAAGGAGGTAGTATTGACAAAACACAGAATAAGTAAGAGCATATATCTTCCATAAAAATTGATTAGGGGTTGGACTATGCCTTTGTGTTGCTGGGAAACTTGTTCGCGTTCAGTTACATAGGAAGTATGAGCTTTCGCCTTGTGAACCCTTGCCTTTTTCCATTTTCTGTGTCGGGGGGCGTTTCATGTAATTAGTCCTGGTTCTAGGATCCATGAACGATAATTGCATGTTCGTCCTTGAATTCAAACATCAACTGAACCAAAGTCACGTGGAGGATGTTCAAGTTGAAAACTTCGGAAAAGAACACAACTTTTGGTGTGAGATCTCAGACTGTACATGTGCAACGAAAGACAAGGGAGATCGCACAAGTTATCCACGCATTCTTAAATTTCATCCTACCCACAAGTCTATTTATCCTTCATTTGCGCACAGAGAGGTAAAAGCAAGTAATTATTTACGAAAAACTGAGGCGTAGTGGGTCCTGACTGTACGACCTCGTTCATTGAGTCGAGCTCATGGGTCCATAGGCCAGATTTGATCTGGGCTGTTGCCCTTCCCAATATGTAAACAGAATGGGTAAAGAGCGGAAAGGTCCATAGCGGGCGTTGAACGCATTAACAAAAAAAATCAAATGAATTCCTTCGCCGGAATGGTTTCCTCCGTCGCAGGAGCAGCGGGGCCATCCAGCTCCACGACGTCACCCAAAGTCCAGGCAGCGTCCAACTTGGGCAGCGGGGGCGGCACCTCGACCTTTTCCACGCCGTGCCTCGCGATGGCGCGGTGACGGATGGTGAACGCGACACAGAGCGCTACGATTTAACGATGAGTAAGTACGGATGGCCATCCGGGCCAGCGGAACCAGCTCACAGGTTAGGATCTCTGCAATGGGCAATAACAGAAGGATTCCGAGGGGCGCACATGTGAGGGACCGGAAGGCGGTGCGCGTGCAGGAAGAGAGCATCGCTGAGAATGGTTCCGAGTACTCTCTGAATCCCGAGAGAATGACAAGCACTAACTGTAAATTCAGCAGCGAAGCCTTCTCTGGAATTAATTTATTGTGCACGCACTCGTGGTGGTCCTCCCCACCAGCATGGATACAGACCAGAAATGGCGCCCAGCATGCTTAAGGTGCACGCGTTCCGAGCGGAACACGTAAATCCTTGATTAGGCACAATTAATGCAGGGAAGAGAGATGGGGGTCAGTGCGCGTACAGGAAGAGCCACATAGCGAAGCTGAGACTCGCGTCATACGACATCATGGCGAGGAATTTGCGATAGGCTGCATGGAAGACATAAAAAATACGCCAAATATCAAGAGGATCTGGCGCACTAAGTGCCTTTGTCTCGTCCTCCATCGGCGTGAGAGTAAATACCCACCAGCCGAACACCGACCGAATGGCTGAAAGGGCGAGGCCAAACTCTTAAAATCACAGCAAATCAGTCTTGATGGCACGTCGAGCGTGGAACACCGCCCACTGTAGAAATTGGAGATCAGCATACGGGCGGTTCGAAAGAGCGGCGTATAATCTGATTCAACCGTGCCAGCCTTTATATACACCAGCAGTTACGGCAGGATTATTTCATCGCACGCCTGGCGGGCATGCGATACGTCGCCTATTTTCGATGCCAACAGCCAATCTACCGCTGAAGTAATCTGAATTGAATTGAAGCTAAAAAGAGCAAGCAGACCGATGTCGGGGCTGTTGGAGCTCCAGAAAAAAGAAATGCTTCTAGTTTGAGTCCAAATTCGACCAGGTTTTGGTATCTTGATATCGGGACCGGCCGACCCAGTTCACCTGCGTCCCCACACAGCCGCGACGTACGGATAGATTTGGTTCAGCGTTCGTCCTGCCGCAGGATCGCTTAACGAGCCACTCAGAAGTTGCATATACAGCTCGTTAGTCCGTTGGTCCAAGGTGAATCAGAGCACTGGAAGTATTGGTCGACATGGCTGGGGACCGCGAGAACTTAAAGGTCCAAGATTCAGCTTAAGCTGCAGCAACGCAGCCCATACAGTCTCGCACAAAACCACAGCGCACAGCATCCGCGTGTAAGGAACCCGTTCGAGAAAGCTCTGTTCGAGATAGCGACATTATAGCCAAGTTCATGCAGTGGCAGTTCAACCTGAGCGTCGAGAGAATACCATTCACAATGCATACACAGGTCTTTCAGCCAACAAAAGGACAGGAAAGGACGGAAGCAAGGACGCAAGAAAGATGGGAGAGACCTCGGCCCGATCGATTGATAGCGGAGTTTAAAAATGAGCGCGAAACGATAAATGACATCTACCCGAGAGAAATAGCAGACAAATAAGCAAGAACATACTACATAAATTTGTATCGGTTATGAGCTGAACCAAATCATAGTCTGCTAGGAAATTCCCGTTCAGTTGTAGTGCTTTCGAGTTCGCTTTGTGAAAGTCAAGTGAAAGTTCATTTTTTTTCATAGAATGAGTCTTCATTCACCGCCCATCATCCAGCGACGATAAATTATAAGAGTCTGCGTCGTTGAACTCGAAACATCAATTGAACCAAAGTTGGCACGTGGAGGCTGTTCAACTTGAACACGCGCGTCAAACAATCATCAAAGTCAAAAATTCTACACGGCAATGTTGTGGGAGAGGTATTTGTCGACATTGGCTGTAACCCTTGGGTCCACCTTGCCTAATATGTCCACCAGTTCGTCCCTGTAATCAAAGAATTAATCCTGAATACATAACAATCTTTCAGAGGACCAGACGAACCAGAGGCGATCCTGTACCTTAGCGCCTTGTGCGCTGAGGACGTAATCGCTGACCTCTTGAACTTCACAACCAGATGAATATTCGCCCCGAAGTTTATCAGGCTGATCTGGATATGCCAGTGCCGCCCATACGAGGCGCCGGCTGCCCACCTCCGTCGTGAATGCGAGGGCCCGTTCCATGAGATAATCGAACACAATCATGAAACCTGTCAAGCCGCGCCGTAATTCAGAGTAACAATAGCCCGGATCGACAGCGTTGACGATGAGCGGCGTGGAGGGCGGGAGGCGCGCGTTCAGAGCGCGGACGAAGAAGACGTTGAGGACTGAAAAATTAATTAACAGCTGGACAGAACCGAGTATTGAACCCGTACGCTTGGTGAGTGGATATCTATCCCCCATGATCCTGGAGGTACATCAGTTGAGCTGCTTTAGGTATGCCAACGAGATGCTTACTTCTTCGTACAATATTCTGCGCTTCCAATCGTCTTGAGTATATCCGGATTCTCGGCCACGCGTTTGTCGATCTCAGACCAGTAGTGCATTCCGCTCGAAACGACTACGAGCCTGGGGACCGTGGAATGTTGTTGGGCCGTTTTGATCAGAGCCGGAAGGAGGAGGAAGGCCAAGAGCGGGGTGGACAGACAATTGACCTGAAGACTAGTACACTATATTAGTACTGCCACAATGGGGGAATGGAAGAGCTCACGAGGATTCCCACCCGTCCTTGGTAGCGTCGTAATCGAAAGTCGCGAGTGCCGCATTCTCGACGAGGATATCGAGACGGCCCCCATCGCGCTCGAATTTATCTGCAAATTGCTTGACAGATTCGAAATCGGCAAGGTCGATGATCCACAACTCCGCCTTCGCGTAGCCCGTGGCGGCTTTCAATCCTGGCACGGGAAATAAATAAGACGGTGGGGTTAAAATATATGCTACAACGCACTGTCCACTGCAACCTGTCCCTTGCTTTGGCTTCGACAGGCGAGGATGAGCCGTCCCGGATTCATCGTTGCAAAGTGTTTTATAGCCTCAAATCCGAGACCAGTGTTCGCTCCCAAAACGATGACCGTTTTCCCGGTAAGATCAGCCTTGACCACAGGCTTCTGCCTGCTCCATTGGCTCGCGATGAAATCCCAAATTCCAAGACGCATGATAGTTGAGCAGAGAACAGTTGTGAGAGAAAAACAGCGTAGTTGCCATTTTAAAGCAGGTGAAATCAAAGATACGGGAAGCCGCGCTGACGCGTCATGACGCGTGTTCTCGGCCAAAACGTGAGCGAGGACATATCGGTCAGCGCGCATTACGATAGCATGATCCATGATGAGAAAGAAGGTATGTATACCCCGGACAGCTAGGGTGGGAAGATAGACGTGCAGCCCAAAAAAAACAAGCTCGCACGTTCAGTGAGTTGTAAAAATTTGTGGTTCTCCGCACACAAGGAAGGAAGGAAGTGGATTTTGACAGATTGTTATGCTCTGAAAGCAACCCATGTTATTCTGCACACTGTATGCTGAACAAAAAGTGGTGTGTCCCAAAATTATAATATGAGGCCGTCGCAAGTACCCCAAGTAGGGAGACGCCAATAAACGCTGTGAGTAAAACGGAAGAGGAGATGCCTCCGTTTTCGTCTCGTACCCAAAGAGCCAGCAATTCCGATTTTCCAACAATGTGCTCACGTACCAGCGCCCCGCCTTCCCATCGCTCATGGGCGGCATGCGGGACATCGAATGCATTACACCGTCCTTGGAGCATAGAAAGAGGGAGCGAAGAAAAGAGGAAAGGAAAGGTCAAAAAAGATAACCGGAATAATACGCTCGAGGCATCAGTACCCTCAGAAACCCAGGCGAGATCGAATATGTCGAGTCAGGGATTGCAGACACCGGCCATGGGACAAGAATAAGGGCCGGGAGCTGGACAACACAACAAAAAACCTAGACGTCTGGCGATGCATCCAAGGGGTACGAGACCACAGTCTCCGAAGAAGCGGAAGAAAAAACACAAGAGAAAGTAGCGGCACACCTGTATGCTTCACCCGTGCCCATCCACCCACACCATCCGCCACTCCCATAGCATTCTCCCTGATAAAGTATGCATCCTCACCCACCTGCACCGCCAGCGGTACGTCCGTCGCCTCCGCATGCGTATGCAGCGCACGCACCCTGTGCCCGCGCTTCGGAATCCCATACGTGCCGACGTCGAGCGTATACCTCGGCCCACGACGGCGCTGTGCACGAGTACCGCTGGTTGCTGGCGCGGGATCCGGTTTCGGGGCGGGGCCGGGGGTGTAGGGGAAGAGGAGGGCGAGCTGTGCGGGGTGAGGGTGCTGGTTCGCTGGTGGGTGGGGTGCGGCGAGTGCGAGCGGGGCGTGCGGGTTGGCGTTGCCGTTAGCGCTGTTGGGACCCTCGACTTCGCCGCGGGCTTCGATGGGTAGCCTGTGTGTTGTAAGACGGGTATTTGGGGGTGGGGGTGGGGGTGTATCGAAGAAAGAGCCAAGCGGGAGTGTTGTTGGGTTTGTGTAGAGGGCGCGAGAGGCGGAGTTGGATCTGACACGACCGACGCGGGGCAGCGCAGTGTAGAATCGAGCGTGCTTCATTCGCAGTCCAGTCGCGGTCAAAGCGAGAAGTAACAAGCAAAAGAAAGATGCTTCCGGTTTATTCCGTCAATAAATCCAGACTGTGACTCATGTGTGACAATGACGTCCATCCCCGTTTGTTCCCGCGGCCTTAAGGCGGCGTTTATCGCGCTTATCAATCCCCTTCTCATCCCCGCCGTCCTACCCCGTCGCTGTTGTTTGTCAGGTCGGCCCGAAGCGCCCACTATGGAACCACGACACTGCATGAGCAAACTTGAGCTGATGATATATTTTTGAATCTGTATCTTTGACGGCCTCGTGGTACGCCACCGAGGCAGCGCTGTGGTAATGCTGTCGTCAGTACTTCAATTTCCATCCACTCGGTCCACTACCGATTCTTCCTCGACTTATCCCTGGTCCATCTCGGCGACAGCCGCCGCTGAACTACTGCACCCAGGCTTTGAAAGAAAATGCTGCACCCGCTTTCCAGAACACTCCACACTTTACTCAACCGAACCACTGCCGACGGCCTGGTAGTGTAGCGGTAACACGTCCTCTAGTATTACGCAAGTGGTTCTCCATTGTTCCGAGGAATCTCCTTGTTCGAATCGAGGCCAGGCCATTTTTATACTGTATTGAGCTTTTTCTTTCTTTGTTTTTTTCTTTGTTTTGACCAAGTTGTTCTCGACTCTTCAGTAAATCCCCGCATTCACGCGTCTTAATTGTTATTTTCCGTACACTAAGTAGTATAGCCTTTGTGGTTTTCGTTCAAACTATAGATGACGAAATGTCTGGTGTTTACCAGTCAACTCAGTTACTCTCTTGTGGTCTCATGGTGTAGCGGTAACACATCTTCAGTTGATAGCTGGCATATTGGTTTGTATTTGAGGAAGTCCCTTGTTCGAATCAAGGTGAGGCCATTCAGCTAGTGGATTTGTTTTTGCCAGTTATTCCCAGTTATTCCCAGTTCTTCGAATTCAAATCCCTGCATTCGCGTGCTCATTGATATTTCCTTGCAATCTACTTTTTGTTTAGATTCAAGTATATTATACTCTCGATAGCAAAATGACAACATTGCTACTATGATGATCTGAGATCCATCATAGCCTCATAGTGTAGCGGTAACATGTCCTCTACTATTTCTATTGGCGTAAATTTGTATAAAAGAGGAAGTTTCTTGTTCGAATCAAGGTGAGGCCATCTTTTCATCGTAAAATTGCTTTTTTTGGGGGGAGGGTAGGCTGAGTTTTCCTTTACTGTTCAGAATTTAGATCCCTGCATTGGTGTGTTCTTATTTGTATTTTCTTGCAATTTACGCAGGATGCAGGCTTTTGTGACTTTCGTTCAAACTAAAAGATGACAAAATGTCTGCTGTTTACCAGTTAACTCAGTTACTGTGTCATGGCCTCATGGTGTAGTGGTAACACATCTTCAGTTGATAGCTGGCTGTTCTATTTTATTTGAGGAAGTCCCTTGTTCGAATCAGGGTGAGGCCATCCGCTCGTAGTGAATTTTTTTTTGGAGGGAGGGTAGGCTGAGTTTTCCTTTACTGCTCAGAATTTAGATCCCTGCGTTGGCGTGTGTGTTCTCATTGGATTTTTACCTTGCAATTTACACTGGACTCGGATACAGGCTCAGCCTTTGTGATTTTCGTTCAAATTATAGATGACAAAATGAAGGTAGTTTCTCATCGTCAACTAATTTGAAGACTATCGTGGCCTTGTGGTGTAGTGGTAACACGTCCTCTGTGATTACTTCTGGAAATTCATACTTGAGGAAGTCCCTTGTTCAAATCAAGGTGAGGCCATTCTTGAGATGTTTGTTCAATTTTTT
The DNA here is from genome assembly GCA_029378395.1 of Mycena leptocephala. NCBI lineage: Eukaryota > Fungi > Basidiomycota > Agaricomycetes > Agaricales > Mycenaceae > Mycena > Mycena leptocephala. The sequence continues at coordinate 39,495 of JARJLF010001328.1, forward strand.
TTTTTGTGTTGTGGTTCAGAATCACGATGGCAAAATGGCAGTTACTTGTCAATGACTCTGAGATCTATCATGGTCTTGTGGTGTAGCGGTAACACGTCCTCAATTGATAGTCCACTATTAGTTTGATTTTGAGGAGGTCCCTTGTTTGAATCAAGGTGAGGCCATTGGCATGCCAGTTGAACTTTTTTTTGGAGGGCTAGGCTGAGTTATTCTCCAAATCTAAATCACGCATCCACGTTGTCATTGGATTTTTTTTTTCTTTTAGCATCATTCTTCTTAAAATAATCGTAGTCTGTAGTCGGCACTTTTGGTGCAAAACGAAGTCGTAAGTCGCAACTTCGGATCACCGTTTGATCTCAGGCCGCGACTTGCCGATCACCAAAAAGGGGAATGCCGCCCCTATCTGAACCTTCACGCACTGACTAGAGAACAAAAAAAATGTTGTTCCCTATCATATGATCCCTTTGGTACCACGGAACTGTTTTATAAACTATCTTGGAGCTGATATTGTCCGTCATATGGTCAGCGTTTGATAGCGAAATTTCAGTGGCTTGAAAAAAAGCAAAATGGTCGGTTTTTCAAACACCCTGAAAGAAATGAGACAGCTCACTCAATAATTGTATTCACTCTTTTACAACATTGAAATTAAACCGGGATTGGGAACAAGGACAGAGAGGACTAGCGTGCTCTTAGGAGTTGATGCATATGATTGATCTTCGGGGCTGAAACCATTGAAGAAAGCGCAGCTCAAGAACATTCAAAATCGCAAAACCACCATGCAACTGATGCTTGCTAACTACTAGTACTCTAGAAGACTGCATAACTGATCCCTAGTGCTCCATGTTTGGCGTCAAAGAAGGAAAATCTCATAAAATAATTATGCCACCAGGTGTATTCGAAAATCTGCATGCATGTCGGGAAAGTATCTTTCATACCACCATCCAATTACCTCACAGTACCTCAGTACAAACAGAATTAAGAAAGCGTGGGAATAGTACTCGCTCAGGCCGAGATCAATCTGACTTTGGACTTTGGACTTGGACTTTCAACTTCTAACTTGGGACTTGATGAAAAATACAGACCAACCGATAGAGTTTGCCGAAATCCGTTGAGACTGAATTCTTTGTGAAAATTAGTCTCATATTTTTACCTTGCAATTTACACTGGATTCGGATGCAGGCTCTAGAGTAGTCTTTGTGATTTTCATTCAGAATCACGATCGCGAAATGTCAGCTACTTGCCAGTGGGTGAGATCCATCATGGCCTCGTGGTGTAGTGGTTGACTTTCCATAAGCTTAGAAAATTCCAGGAGAATATCTGAGCGGTGCCAACGATGCCGGCAAGGTGATCTAGACCAATATTCTAATCGTTCGGGGTTCCCACAAGGAATAGACACTGTTAAATTAGATATTTCTTTGTTGATGGTCTAAACATCAAAACAATCAACGCGTCTCGCTTCTCCTTCTTTCTGACGTGTCCTCCCTTCGCCAACAATGGACCTTGACGCGTTGATTGTCAACCAAGAACTCGAAGAAATTGAAGAGGATGAAATTGATGATGAATAACACATGGCAGGAACTGCGATGGCAATAATGCTGCTTCAAGCTTGGCGCTATTGAGGCACATAGGCTGCACATGGAGCGGCGGAAACCGAGCCGATTGTGCCTGTGCCGTGCCCAATTGTCTCGAAATCCTCAGGGAGCCACTGCCTGGCAGATCCTTTACTGGAGTCGCAGTGACCGAGCCTACATCACCGTGTACAACAATGGGATTCGATGTCAATGAGGCGGAATCGGGGACACCGGCAGTTTGGTGACGGAAATCAAGGGCAAAGTGGGGAGGAATTGAGGGGGCGAATCGAGTAGTACCATCAAGAGTACCATCCTGGAGTTACCCGAGAGAGTGGTTGTTCGTGTGGACGATGTGGTGGGCGAATGGATGAAGAGTGACAAATGTAACATCCGTGACACACAACCCAAAGAGGCGACGTGGGAGAACGAGTAGCGACCGAATCCGTTTGAATCTGTTTAGTCGAGTGGAAAATATTCTGGAGGGGGGGTAGCGACCCCCCCTCCAGAATTTTATTTGTCAAGTTCTATTAGAGGGTCCAAAATAGCAAAAGTAAGATCTCAGCATGATGGGGTCCTGACAGCTGTCCCGGCATCTCGGCAAAACGACGAAATATATTCCTCTAGAATTTTCTAAGCTTATGGAAAGTCAACCAGTGGTAACACGCCCTCTGTTAATATCGCTAAAATCTTTGTCGGAGGAAGTCCCTTGTTTGAATCAAGGCTAGCCATTGAGATTCTTTTGTTCATATTTTTGGTGTTATGGTTCAGAATCACGATAGCGAAATGGTAAACTTGACAATGATTTTGAGGTCCATCGTGGCCTTATAGTGTAGTGGTAACGCGTCCTCCGATATTTCCGAAGTAATACTCTTCAGAGGAAATCCCTTGTTCGAATCAGGGTGAGGCCATTGACTTGATGGTTAAGGTTTTTTTTTTTTGGTGGTTATGCTAAGTACTTCACTCTTCAGAATCTAGATCCCTGCATTCGCGTGTGTTTTCATTGGGATTTTCCTTTGCAATCTATGATTTTTTTCAGCCAGAATCACACCAACTGTACTAGAGGATGAAATGTCCGCTGTTTGCCAGGATTACAACAAGACATCACGGCCTCGTGGTGTAGTTGTAACACGTCCCCTATTGATGAATCACCGAATTCGAGGGAAGTGCCTTGTTCGAATCATGGTGAGGCCATGGTCCATCCGTTAGGCTTTTTTTAATTTTTTTAATTGTTGACTATCCTCCTTCTTCACATCGGGCCGGGGTTGAGTTTCAAGGACGGCCTCGTCGTGCGGTAACAGGTCCTCTAATACTAATTACGACACAGGCAACTTCTTTATCAGGGAGGCCCTGGTTCAAATTAGGTGGGGCTCTAGATTGTGTCTGTTTCTTTTCTCTCGCTTCTCGGTTGCCCACCAGATCGTCAATAAAAGCGCAGGTTGAACGTGTCAATGGTGCGTTTCAAGTTGGATATTATTATTTTTTGCAACATGAAACACGTGATCTTGGTTCAATTCTTTGCCGTGGACTAGTACTCGATGAGGGTACAGCGCTCATCAAATAGGGGGCAGATTGTTATAAACCAGCACTTGATAGCACATTGTCAATCTTGAGATCCTCAGAGTTTCAGCCTGAGTGCGTGGTAACAAACCGACGGTGAACAAAACTGGCGATGAATAACGATTTTGAATCGAGCTCACCCTGGTTTCCAGGAATACCGTCATTCTACAATGTATAGTCTTGGTCGAGGACGGGCTAGGACGGCCCGGGTTGAAGGTTGGTACATTTTGGTTTATTCAGCATCCGAGAGCGATCACTGGCTGCGAGAGAGAAAAGCCAGCCCAGGCCCTCGCCATGGAAAATAGAAATAATGAACCTGTAACCGACCAAAGGAATTTGGGCAGTGCCCTTGATTCAAACAGGGAAGTCCGAGCCCGTAGAAAAAAAATATCCGAAATCCCAATTTGCGGACCTAATCAAGCACTGCAGCAAAGTGCATTTTATTGATCTAGGGGAGGTCAGAGAGAACTAGATCATCAATATAAGTGGCACTGGTAGCACCAATACTCCTAGGTGACTGGGTCCCCGGCGAATCATTATTGAGAGTATTATTGTAAGAGCATGATAAATTTTCTGGTGGCGAGTCGGTGCCGGCTGAAGAAGGAAAGAATAGACGTTCACCAAATCTGCACGCTCGTTGTTCAGATCAAGGTGAGGCCATCTCCAAGTAGTCAAATTATTTTTAAATATTTACTAAATGAGTCCTCTTCTTGTTCACAGCGAGCCGGGGTTAAACATGGTCCAAGAATTGGTATTGCATTGTCCGAGGTAGTAAGTTCCAAGCAAACTGATACATATGTGCGTCATGCATGCACTTGCTCCGGTCCCACCCTGATCGAGTCCAGGGCTATATTGATTTTCATCCCCAATCCTTCGCCGTCCACTTCAAACTGGGGCGTATTTGTGCTCTGGGCATGTATGCAGCGTTTCTTGTGACGGTTGAGGACGCCTTGGGTCGTAAAGGACATACCGCGGTGGGGGCGGTACTTGTTGTGCGAGTTGATATGGTCTGCAGGGAAGAATGATTAGAGAAGATAAGGAGAAAGAGGGAAAGGGGCTTGCGTACTCAGAAGATTGTGCCTCGCGGTGAAAGTACAGGAACAGGTCTCAAGTGGCACTGGAAGAGAGCAGTGGCTTTCATACGTCTCCCGTTGCTGGCCTGCCTGATCTTCTCCGAGCTGATCTGGGTCTTGGTAGGCTGAGACTCAACAGGGTCCGTTGCAAAAAACACCTTCGGCAACGATACCGCCGGAGTTGGTTCATTAGGTATTGTATGTCGAATATCTTCGCCAGCCTGCGCGTTCACGTAGTATATGAGTGCAAATAAATACTTAGTCGTGCCAAAATCGAGTCGGAGACGCACCTGGCTGTCGGTTGTTACTTCCGGCACCCAAAGATCTCCGGATTCAATGTCAAAAACGAAACCAGTTATGTCGTTGTTCAAAGCAGAGTCCGGCGTCAGATGGGCCTGGCGCTCAGAGCGATCGTCTCTAACAGACTCGTGGGCATTGATGGGCGAATTAACCTCGCGTGAAGCTACCACTGAATTACCGAAACTCATCGAGTCCTCCTCATCCGACTGGACCAAAGACCTGGGAGACGCAGGCTCAGAGACCGAAGACTGACGATCGCCGGTTAAAATTTCTTCCTCCAAGTGCGCTAGAAGAGTAGGTGAAGCATTGATACCTATTGAGTCGTCTTCATCCGAGTACACCGAGGATGTAGTCCCTGGCTCAGAGATCGAAGATCGATGATCACTATTAGGACTCGTTGAAATATCTTCCGTGGTTGTTTCCGAAGGTGTTGCATGATGATTACGGTACGGCAGAAAACTGCGTAACCACCCTGGAACCCATGCGCGGGCAGATAAAGGCTTGTTCGCCTGCACCTTTTTACGCGGACTCGAGGACCATCGGCGAGCACTGAAAAGTGCACTGCCGATCACTGTCCACCGAAAAGATACGGCCTCGGTGTAAACTATGGTGGGTTCAACGTCGAAGTCTTCAACCCATTCATCCAACTCATCGCCGAGGCTCCGCAAGCTGAAATCTGTATCCAGCAAAGTTGAATGTATGTACGCGGACAATCAAGTTCACCACTTACGATCAGGCTCGATGCGCATTTGGCATAACTCAGTAACGTTGTTTCTGCGTACGGATCGTCAACATTTCCAATCCCAGCGCCATTCCTGAGTCTGACGTACGCCATGGTCAAAAAATTCAACTTATCAGATGCAGGGTCTGGAATAATATTCCCAACATCGGAACCAGTAGCAAGCGCCGACGACGTAGGCAGAAGACTTTCAGCCCGGGGCCTGGAAAAAAGGTAAATCCCGAATTCAATAGGCGAAGTGTAAAGACATGCAGACGCAGTAATCGCACGATCTCAGTGAGACTGTGATACCAATATTGTGGTTCTGGGTCTGCCGTATGCCAGTCCAAGACGCCGACCAGTATCACGCCGGCCATAGAATCGATTCCTTCGTTATCAAAAACGATACCATTCCTGGCCTCGCTTTCATCCTCACCAGAATCCAGTCCGAGGTCATTCAGAAGGCACGTTACACGGTCCAAAATCTTGGCGAATACTGTGATATGTATTGCACCACTTTCTTGCCAGAAGGCGGGCAGTTCCAGAACTCTGACCAAATATCGAAGGGCAAGAGCATCGGAGATGGAACTCGCACTTTGTTGTATAAAATCAGAATGAATAACGATGATTCTGGAAGATAATAACATACCTGGATTCCGACGCAATCAATAGGCGCTCAATGACACTAAGATCGCCGCTCTCCGTGTCGATAGAGCCCAAAAATCGGGGCGAAATATCCCCGAGAATTAGGGAAATGTGCTGCTCAGAGAGACAGGCTGCCGCAAGTTGGCAGTAATAATTCCATTCGTGAGGCTGCGTGTCATCCACGCGGGCCCAAACCGCAGAGATCAGCGACTCCGTATTTCCAGCGCGTTTGAGGTGTTTGGATTTGAGGAAGAGCCCGCGCGTCCTGTGGTACCGTGTTGCAATCGTGACAAAACATTTAAATGTCGCGACCTGCGTCTGTGCCATTTCACATCTACGAATCTTCAATCCAACCAGGACTTTGATAGAAATAAATTTCACCCACGGTAACACATATTTGAGGAGCCTGGAACATTCCTCCTCTAACCATGGACAGCCGTCAACGCACAAAGCTTCAAGCTTGGCTTCTCGCTGCGATCCTGCGCCGAAGAACGCAGCGATGCGGTCGGCGGTCGTGGAAGGACCTCTGCCCCAGCAATGTGCGGCGCGGTTCACGTGCGTCCCCAAATAGTCGCCGACGTGCGAATAGACTGGGTTCAGCGTTCGTCCTGCTGCAGGATCACTTGACGAGCCACAGACAAGTTGCATCTGCAGCTCATGAGCCCGTTGGTCCAGGTGAATCAGAGCCATCGAGGTATTACATCAGCAAAATCACATTTTGCTCACGTACTTTTGATCTTGTGATGTCGCATAGCTCGCGTCCTGCGAAACTGGGTCTGCCGCCGAAAGAAGAAGCACAGAGAAAGCCAAGAGCCCAGAATAAGTAAGAGCATATATCTGCCAAAATATATGAATACAAATCGATTAGGAGTTGAACTACTATTTGAGACCCGTTACTTGGCCACCTTGATGTTTTCAGGCAGTGCACAACACGTGGGGTAGCAGTATTGAATCCGGGGGTGGTCTAGTACATGTGCATACATAGGAGGAGTAATTTGAGGGCTGGCCGGCGAATTTAGGTAGCCTATTGCCCGCGGCGTGAATTTATTTCGAAGGGATTCCAAAAATAGTAATATACTACCTAGTTGGCCACACCGGCCCAGTCCTCTTCATGGGTTGAATGAGGACTTCTGGTGAATTCAAACTGTTGAATTAGGTGCCAAACCATTATTCTAGATGGTTGTAATCATGATTTAGGCTATATAATTAGTGTCTATATATTGATTTTCAGCAGGGGGGCATAGGGAGAATAGACAATCTGGACAATTGAGGTGCTAGTTCACGACTAGCGGAGCATGTCACCCAAAATAAGTTGCGGAATGGTTTATAAGAATTATGTGAAGGTACTTGGATGCACTAGACATCCTACCAACATCCACGGGTCCTGGAAAAATTTCGACTTTGCGGAACACAGAAAACTGGCCTTTTGAGACAGACCACAGCAATGGGAAAGGACAGAGGGCTGCATAAAATTAACATACCTCTCAGGCTTAATACCCCTGTATCATGATTGTCTATCTCAAGTTTCAGAGTGGCCATGGCAATCCTCTGTTCGTTAGCGGCATGGCCATGTTGCACCCTCGATGTCAGAATTCACCCCTTCTTGACACCAGTACAGATAAGGGTGGAAGGAATGTATGAATTTTGTGGCACAGATTGAAGCCCCGAATGAGACGAGCAGAATGAGCCCCCAAACTCGTCGATCGGCCCAGAACTCGTGGAGAAAGAGAGCAAGCGGGTCTGTGGCGTTAAGAAACTGATCGCATCACCCTCCGGCACGACATCAAATACCACGCAGCATTTGATCCGACCATCAGTTAATCTCCAAATTGGGTATGGACCACCGTTAGGGGTCGCATTCCGTCCTGCGAGGCCCAACTTTGCACATCCTGGACCAGACAAGCTTATAAATGCCAAGTGGCCAACTAACTTGGGTGGCCAAGTAGGGGGTCTCAAATAGTAAATCTAACGGGATGCTGAAATAAACCAGAATGTACCAACTGCAACCCGGGCCGTCCTCTAACCTCCACGCACTCAGGCTGAAACCTGATGATAGCGCCAACAATGGGTTCCAATATTTACACATTATAATGAACGCTGTACCGTCGCCGAGTCCGCGGCAATGAATTGAACCAAAGTCACGTGTTTCATGTTCAAAAAAATAAGTACAATTGAACTTTGAAGCGTAAACCCTTGATATAATAGGACTCCCAATACCCTTGGTCGACCGGGACTAACTTTGGTTTATATTAAAATTTAAGTAATAAGTATAGGAACATAATACACGAGTTTTATGGTGGTGAGTCGACGCCAGAAGACGTCCACCGAATCTGTACGCTCCTCGACGGCATGTGTACCGTATGGCGTTTGTCTGTCGGCAAATTCTAGTGTGGGCAATTTTTGGTGCTCGCCGATGGCTCCGTGGAAATACTCGTCCGGTTGCTCAGAGGCCGAGTGGTTCTGAAATAGAAATACAAGGACGAGCTAGCCAATCAAAGGAGTTTGCTCATCTTCAGCTCACGAACAGCCGATTGAAGTCAAATATCATCTGCCAGAAGAAAGGTCCTTAGAATCCTGAAAGAATATTTAGAAAATGTTGAACTGAAAACACAGAAGAAGTGGGAGCTTTCATCGGAAATCAAGGTGCTTTTTGTACTCTTCTAGCTTCCAATGGCACTGGGTTGGCGGGTCCGCTAGACAGACCCGACTTGATTGAGATGCAAGAATTCTTCAGTATGTGCAGCCCGTGAAATAGTGCCCCTCAGGATAAAATTCAGTATGCCTTGAGCGAGGAGGCCGTTACTGTGGAGAGGAGGATTTTGAACCCGAATCGTGCATCGGCGAGATGGCATTGTCCGTCACCGGAAATGTATGTGGTCTTTTGCTCAAGAAATATACATCCGTGCGAAATCAGGATAGTGCCTCGGCTCTCTCCGCTCCCGACGTCATCAGCAAGCAAGGTTTAAAATATGTAAACAGAATGGGTAAAGAGCGGAAAGGTCCATAGCGGGCGCAACGCACTAACAAAAATCAAACGAATTCCTTCTCCGGAATGGTTTCCTCCGTCGCGGGGCCATCCAGTTCCATGATGTCACCCAAAGTCCAGGCAGCGGCCAACTTCGGCGGCGGGGGCGGCACCTCGACCTTTTCCACGCCGTGCCTCGCGACAGCGCGACGACGGATGGTGAACGCAGCACAGAGCACTACGATTTAATAATGAGTAAGTACGGATGGACCATCCGGGCCAGCGGAACCAGCTCACAGGTTAGGATCTCCGCAACGGGTAAGAACAGAAGGATTCCGAGGGGCGCGCATGTGAGGGACCGGAAGGCCGTGCGCGTGCAGGAAGAGAGCATCGCTGAGAGCGGTTCCGAGTACTCTCCGAGCCCCTTGAGACTCACAACCACTAACCGTAAATTCAGCAGCGAAACCTTCCTTGAATTAATTGTTGTGTACGCACTCGTGGTGATCCTCCACAGCAGCATGGAGAATACAAACCAGAAATGGCTCCCAGCACGCTTGAGTTGCACGTGTTTCGTGCGGGACGTGTAAATCCTTGATTAGGAACAATTAATGCAGGGAAGGGAGATGGTGGTCAGTTCGCCCACAGGAAGAGCCACATAGAGAAGCTGAGGCTCGCGTCATACGACATCATGCCGAGGAATTCGCGATGGGCTGCATAGAATACATGAAAAATACGCCAAATATCAAAGGGATAATGACGCACTAAGTGCCTTTGTCTCGCTCTCCACCGGCGTGAGAGTAAATGCCCACCAGCCGAACACCGACTGAATAGTTGAGAGGGCGAGGCCAAACTCTTAAAATCACAGCAAATCAGTCTTAAGGAAACGACGAGCATGGAATACCGCTCACTGTAGAAATTGGAGATCAGCATAGGGACAACACTGACGTCTTCGAAGGAGCGACGTGTATGTAATCTGATTCATGCCAGCCTTTATATACACCAGCAGTTACGGCAGGATTATTCATCGCACGCCTGGCGGGCGTGCGAGCCATCACCTACTTTCGATGCCAACAGCCAATCTAGTAATCGGAATTGAATTGAAGCCAAAAGAGCAAGCAGGCCGAAGTCAGGGCTGTTGGAGCTTCAGGAAAAAAAAAAGCTTTTAGTTTGAGTTCAAATTCGACCAGGTTTTGGTATCTTGATATCGGGACCGGCTGACGCCAGTTCACCTACGTCCCCACACAGCCGCAACATACGGATAGACTTCGTTCAGCGTTCGTCCTGTTGCAGGATCGCTTAACGAGCCACATACAAGTTGCATCCGCAGCCCGTGCCAGTGAGCCCGTTGGTCCAGGTGAATCGAGCTATTAGTCGACACGGTAGCGGGGAACGCGAGAATGGAAAGGTCAAAGATTCAGCTTAAGCTGTAGCAATGCAGCCATACAGCCTCCGCACAAACCACAGCGCACAGCATCCACGTGTAAGGAACCCGTTCGAGAATGCGACTCGGACACAGCCAGCAGAAGTTCATTGGCAGTTCAACCTGAGCGTCGAGAATGCCATTCTATAATACACGCATAGGTGATTATAATAAGCTGATAGAAGTAAGCAAAGAACAGGAAAGGAAGGAAGCAAAGGACACAAGAAAGGATGCGAGACGAAAGAGTCGGCCCGATCGACTGATGGCGGACTTTGAAAATGAGCGAAACAATAAACCATATCTCTGCCTGAGAGAGATAGTAGACAATCTGTCACTAAATAAATACGTATCGATTATGAGCTGAACCAAATTATGGTCTGCTAGGAAATTCCCGTTCAGAAGTTGTACTGTAGGAGCTTTCGCTTTGCGCGAGTCAAGCACGGTTTTTTATGGAATACGTCTTGATTCACCGCCCATCATCCAGCGAGAATAATTTCTGAGAGTCTGTATCCTTTTGAACTCGAAACATCAATTGAACCAAAGTTGGCACGTGGAGGATATTCAACTTGAACAGGTGTAAGTAGAAGCGCCACGCGCGTCAAACAATAGTTGTTCACAGTTGGCCTTTTTCCCGCCCTTTTTGCCATTCTCTTCGTTTTTCGCCCGGTTTTTTTTCCCTTTTTCAATTAGAAGTACAAAAAGGGTAGGAAACCGAAAAGAACGGGGTCCTACCTGCAATTCTGGAGAAATCGAAAAAAAAAATGTTCACGAAAAAGGACGCGAAAACGGGCAACTGTGAAACCCCCAGGCTCGCTCCCTTTTTGCTCCCTTTTTTGCTCCCTTTCTCCATTGCATGTAGTCTGGGTGTTCATATCGTTCCTCAAAGGTCACATACCACCTCGAATGTTCAAAAAGGACTTAGGTGAATTTTTCTGGATTTTATAACACATTATCTGCCAGGCATGAAAAAGGGCGCAAAAAGGGGAACAAAAAGGGAGCAAAAAGGGCGACTGTGAACAACCCTAATCATCGAAGTCATAAATTCTACACAGCAATGTTGTGCGAGAGGTAATTGTCGACGTTGGCTGTAACCCTTGGGTCCACCTTGCCCAATATGTCCACCAGTTCGTCCCTGCAACAAAAAAAATAATTCTGAATACATCACAATTTTTGAAGGGACGAACCAGAGGCGATCCTGTGCCTTGGCGCCTTGTGCACTGAGGACGTAATCACTGACCTCCTGAACTTCACAACCAGATGAATATTCGCCCCGAAGTTTATCGGGCTGATCTGGGTACGCAAGCGCCACCCATACGAGGCGCCGGCTGCCCACCTCCGTCGTGAATGCGAGGGCCCGTTCCATGAGATAATCAAACACAATCATGAAACCTGTCAAGCCACGCCGCAATTCAGAGTAACAGTAGCCCGGATCGACAGCGTCGACGATGAGCGGCGTGGAGGGCGGGAGGCGCGCGTTCAGAGCGCGGACGAAGAAGACGTTGAGGACTGAAGAATTAATTAATAGCTGGACGGAACCGAGTATTGAACCCGTACGCTTGGTGAGTGGATATCTATCCCCCATGATCCTGGAGGTACATTAGTTGAGCTGCTTTAGGTATACAAACGAGCTGCATACTTCTTCGTACAATATTCTGCGCTTCCAATCGTCTTGAGTATATCCGGATTCTCAGCTACGCGTTTGTCGATCTCAGACCAATAGTGCATTCCGCTCGAAACGACTACGAGCCTGGGGGTCGTGGAATGTTGTTGGGCTGTTTTGATCATCGCCGGAAGGAGGAGGAAGGCCAAGAGTGGGGTGGAGAGAGCATTGACCTGGAGACTAATATGCTATATTAGCACTGGCATAGTGGTGGAATGGAAGAACTCACGAGGCTTCCCACCCATCCTTGGTGGCGTCGTAATCGAAAGTCGCCAGTGCCGCATTCTCGACGAGGATATCGAGACGTCCCCCATCGCGCTCGAATTTATCTGCAAATTGCTTCACAGATTCGAAATCAGCAAGGTCAATGATCCACACCTCCGCCTTCGAATAGCCTGTGGCGTCTTTCAATTCTGACGCGGCATGGGTAAGACAGTTTACGGTAAACCAAAGAAGAATAGAACGGCGTACTGTCCACGGCAGCCTGCCCCTTGCTTTGGCTTCGGCAGGCGAGGATAAGCCGTCCCGGATTCATCGTTGCAAAGTGCTTTGTCGCCTCAAATCCGAGACCAGTGTTCGCTCCCAAAACGATGACCGTTTTCCCGGTAAGATCAGCCTTGACCACAGGCTTCTGCCTGCTCCATTGGCTCGCGATGAAATCCCAAATTCCAATACGCATGATAGTTGAGAAGAGAACAGTTGTGAGAGAAAAACAGCGTAGTTGCCATTTTAAAGCAGGTGAAATCAAAGATAGAAGCCGCGCTGACGCGTCATAACGCGTTCTCGGCCAAAACGTGAGCGAGGACATCATAATTTATCCGATCGGTCAGCCCGCGTTACGATGGCACGATTAATGGTCATACAATCTGAGAAAGAAGAAGGTATACCCCGGACAGCTGGGGTGTGAAGACATGTAGGTGCAGCCCAAAAAAAACAGTATCCACCTCGAATTCAGCAAGTTGTAGTGAGGAAAGGAAGTAGATTTGAAGAGATTCGTTATGCTCTGAAAGAAATCCAAGTTATTCAGCACACCGTATGCTGAACAAAAAGTGGCGTGGTCCAAAATTATAACATGAGGCCGTCGCAAGTACCCCAAGTAGGGAGACGCCAATAAACGCTGTGGAGAAAACGGAAGAGGAGATGCCTCCGTTTTCGTCTCGTCCACAGAGCCAGCAATTCCAAGTTTCCGACAGTATGTTCGCGTAGCGGCGCTCCACCTTCCTACGGGACCAGTCGCAAGCGCGGCCGACGCTAGTGGCCTAGTTCACCTGCATCCCCACAGCCGCCGACGTACGAATAGACTTCGTTCAGTGTTCGTCCTGCCGCACGATCGCTTAACGAGCCACATACAATGCATCTGCAGTTCGTGAGCCCGTTGGGTGAATCAGAGCATAGGAGGTATTGGTCGACATGGCTGGGGATCGCGAAAACGGAAAGGTAAAAGATTCAGGCTGTAGCAATGCAGGCATACAGCCTCCGCACAAATCACAGCGTACAGAATCCATGAGGAACTTCGAGAGATGCGACTCGGACTTGACTCGGACACTACTTAGTACAGCCAATAGAAGTTCATTGGCAGCTCAACCCGAGCGTTGAGAATGCCATTCATGATACACGCACAGGTCTTTCAGCCAACAAAAGGAAGGAAGCAAAGGACACAAGAAAGGATAGGAGATGGAAGGACAGAAGTAGGACACTCGGCCCGACCGATTGATGGCGGAGTTTAAAAATGAAGCGCGAACAATCGATCACCTCTCTGCTCGAGAGAAATAGCAGAGAATAAGCAAGAACATACTACATAAATTTGTATCGGTTATGAGCTGAACCAAATCATGGTTTGCGAGGAAATTCCCGTTCAGTTCTAGTGTCACGGTGTAGGCTTTCGCTTTGCGAAAGTCAAGCGCCGAAAGTTCACGTTTTTCATATGGAATAAGTCTTCATTCACCGCCCATCATCCAGTGACAAGAATTCTAGGAGTCTGTGTCCTTTTAAACTCGAAACAATGCATTAATTGAACCAAAGTCACGTGGACTCGGAGGATGTTCAACTTGAACAGGTATAAGTAGTAGAAGCCCCGCGCGCGTCAAACAATCATCCAAGTCAAAAATTCTACACGGCAATGTTGTAGGAGAGGTATTTGTCGACGTTGGCTGTAACCCTTGGGTCCACCTTGCCCAATATGTCCACCAGTTCGTCCCTGCAACCAAAGAATTAATCCTGAATACATAACATTAACAATCTTCCAGGGGACCAGACGAACCAGATGCGCTCCTGCGCCTTGGCACCTTGTGCGCTGAGGACGTAATCACTGACCTCCTGCACGTCACAATCAGCTGAAAACTCGCCCCGGAGTTTATCTGTATCAGGCTGATTTGGGTACGCCAGTGCCGCCCATACGAGGCGCCGACTGCCCACCTCCGTCGTGAATGCGAGGGCCCGTTCCATGAGATAATCGAACACAGCCATGAAACCCGTCAAGCCGCACCGCAATTCAGAGTAACAGTAGCCCGGATCGACAGCGTTGACAATGAGCGGCGTGGAGGGCGGGAGGCGCGCGTTCAGAGCGCGGACGAAGAAGACGTTGAGGACTGAAGAACTGATTAATAGCTGGACGGAACCGAATATTGAACCCGTACGCTTGGTGAGTGGATATCTATCCCCCATGATTCTGGAGGTACATCAGTTGAGCTGCTTTAGGTATGCCAACAAGATGCTTACTTCTTCGTACAATATTCTGCGCTTCCAATCGTCTTGAGTATATCCGGATTCTCGGTCACGCGTTTGTCGATCTTAGCCCAATAGTGCATTCCGCTCGAAACGACTACGAGCCTGGGGACCGTTGAATGTTGTTCGGCCGTTTTGATCATCGCCGGGAGGAGGAGGAGGGCCAAGAGCGGGGTGGAAAGACAATTGACCTGGAGACTAGTACGCTATATTAGCACTGGCATAGTGGTGGAATAGAAGAACTAACGAGGCCTCCCACCCATCCTTGGTAGCCTCGTAATCGAAATTCGCAAGTGCCGCATTCTCGACGAGGATGTCGAGACGGCCCCCATCGCGCTCGAATTTATGTGCAAATTGCTTGACAGATTCGAAATCGGCAAGGTCGATGATCCACAGCTCTGCTTTCGAGTAGCCCGTGGCGGCTTTCAATCCTTACACGGGAAACAATCAAGACAGCCGGGGTTGAAACATATGCTACGACGTACTGTCAACTGCAGCCTGTCCCTTGCTTTGGCTTCGGCAGGCGAGGATGAGTCGTCCCGGATTCATCGTTGCAAAGTGTTTTGTCGCCTCGAATCCGAGACCAGTGTTTGCTCCCAAAACGATGACCGTTTTCCCAGTGAGATCAGCTTTGACCACAGGCTTCTGCTTGCTCAATTGGCTCACGATAACAGCCCAGATTCCGAGACGCATGATGGTTGAGGAGAAAATAGTCGTGAAAGAAGAACAGCGTAGTCGCCATTTTAAAGACGGAACCAAGGAACGATGAGGGAAGCCGCGCTGACGCATCGCAACGCGTTCTCGGCCAAAACGTGAGCGAGGACATCATATCGGTCAGCCCGCGTTACGATGGCACGATTTCACTCCGAAAAATCTTAAGTTCCGGGGGCCTCAGGAACTGGGTAAGTGCTCCCGAAACCGTTCCCGATACAAAAGGTTTCGGGAGGTCGGAAACCGTTCCCGAAACGGAAGAACGGTTTTGGAAGCACTGAAACAATTGGTTTCAGGAGCGGACCGACGGTCCGGACCGGCCAGCTACCGAAACTAATAGTTTCTCGGACCGTGCGCAAACATAGCAGGCGAGTGGCTCAAAAGAGCCACCAACGAGTCATCGACGTCATAATTTGGCGGTGGAGCCACGGGTTTGCGCACGGTCCGAGAGCCACCCCGTGGCTCCGTGGCTCCTGCGCAATCTGTCTAATATGAAATTAAGGCACGTAAGTTAGAAGAAGTCAAGAAGAATCTAGGATATGAAACCATCAAGATGGACCAAGAAGCCACTCGCTGCTAGCAACCGAGAGCGGTAGTTTCAGTATCCTCAAAACCATTTTCTGGGATCAATAATGTCGTTTTCTCTTTCTTCGAGCGCGGCGATGCGAGGGTGGAGGCATTTGAGAGATCATGGACCGCGATGTAGCGGCGGCCATCGAGCTCTTGTAGTCCGTGTCATTGAGATTGTGTTCAACGGGCGACAGCGAAAAGGATTGGTCAGTCGAAGACTGTCGGCTGATTTGCCGCATCGACTGCCGTTTATTTTGGAACCTTTCAACCTTGTCAATTTCGACTAGGGGGCATAAATATGAACAGTCACCAAATTTGTACACTCCTCGGCGACATGTCCAGAGCCATTGCTAGAGCGAGTCGTTCTTCTGTCGAAGGGAATGCCGTTCGCGCATAGGTTTCATTGAGCACCCGCAACTGTGCCGCATCCGCCCGTTTCCGTTTCTTTTTGACGGCCGGCTCGTCGCTGCCAATGGGAGAAACCGGCGGAGGTGTCGGAGGAGATCCATAGTGCGAAGAATTCCGACCGTAGGGCGATATGGCGCGAGGATCATAGGGATAGGCTGTCGTGTACGATGCCGGGTACGACGCAGAATGTGGTTGTTGGGAGATTCATTAAAGGCCCAAAATTTTGGTGAATACAGTGATATGTATTTATGTCAAACTCTTGACTCTCCTCCTGGACGCTTAATTTGGCTCCATACATTGGACCAAAACGATATTGTAGGGGATATGTACATGCAAGGAAAGCAAGGTTATAAGGAACCGACAAAACTGTAAGGAAAACAGGGGATGGCCTCGAGAACGACGAAAGCAACGACAAGTCTTCAATTTGGAACTAGGCAGCGACAGACCTACACGCTACTCGACGTCAGTTCCCCTCAATTCATGTTGAATTAAATGCTCGCATACTTGTATGGCTCTGGGCAGACATGGGCGTTGGATTCGGAGCGACTGTACGCGCGGCCTAAAAATCCTGATTCCGTTAGAAATAAATGCCCATAATAATTCAAGCGACATACGGAGTGGCGAACCAACAATCGCGCCGAGAACCTCTTGCGATTCTTTGATTCCCTCGGTCAACTTACGCTGACGTTCCGCCTCGATGATGAGCTGCGGGATTTTTTAAACCAGGAAGCATGGAATGTTGAAAGCGAACACGCTCACCAACATCGCGGTCTGGATTTCCGTGATCTCCTTTGCGCACTGGTCGACGCTGCGCAAGATTGCTCTGATGCTCTTGAAGTAAGTCTTCCTCGTCGCGCTGCGCATCTCCAACAAGTGGGACTGGATCTTGGACGCGGATAATTTAACCCTGCATGCAATCATTAGGCTTGCGGTCAAGGCATTGAAGGCTGAACCTACTGGAGTAAACGAATCCCCCCGTCGATCACCTCCACATGGTTCTGGCCATAGTTTGATGCTGCCTTCGTCCGTTCCAAAATTTCTTCGAGGGCCTTGATTGCGTCTTCGAGTCTGTTGAACTTCTGCTCGGGACCCCACGAGCGAGACGCGTACAATACAAAAGAGGAGGACGCGAGTGCGAGGCAGACGTAGCGCGAGGCGATCCCGGGGACGAGGGCCAGAGCCCCGAGTATAAAGGAGGTGGATACAGTGACAGTGTCGCACATAAGTAGTAAGTACTAAGACAGGTGAGGGCAGTAAAGAGGTCAGGTTTCCCTGGGGCTTTAGTTTGGGCTTGATAGAAAGACAGGACCCCTCCGCTTTTATAATATTGAACACGCGGTTTTCATTGCGAGCGAAGTCTACCCTAACACGTGACGAGAGGCAGAGGCACCAAATTTGCCGCATCGACTGTCGTTTATTTTGGAACCTTTCAACCTTGTCAATTTCAACTAAAGGGCATAAATATGAACACTCACCAAATTTGTACACTCCTCGGCGACATGTCAAGACCCAGCGATGTGCCGCGCGGTTGACCTGCCTCCCAACGTAGTCCCCGACGTGTGAATAGACTTGGTTCAGCGTTCGTCCCGGTGCTGGATCGCTTAACGAGCCGCGGACAAGTCGCATCTGCAGCTCGCGAGCCCGTTGGTCCAGGTGAATCAGAGCCATGGAGGTATTGGTCGACATGGGAGCGGAGAATGCGAGGACGGAAAGGTTCAAGATTCAGTTCAACCTGCCATGCAAGCCCACAGCATCCACGTGTTGTACAGCATCGCTGGTTAAGAATCTATTCGAGAAAGCCTAAATTTAAACTAGTTACAGCTGTAAAGGACACCATAGCCAGCAGAAGTTAATTGGTGATTCATTTTGAGCGTCGAGGATGCCTTCCGTTGACAGCCAGCAGAGTAAAAGCAAACTTGAGGGACGGAAGATGGAAGGAGATTGGAAGGAGACAAATTGCGAAGCGCTAACGGGCCTCGGCCCGGTGATTGACAGCGGAGTTCAAAGTTGGGCTCTGCCATCGATGTGCAAAAATAAATGAGTAGGAACATATCTAGTATGCCATCACGTTTACAGCTGTTTGCGAAAGTAATGACACTCGCTAAAAATAGTTAAAAGAAAGCATTTTGGAGGCGCCAGATTGCCGAGATCGTTTCTCATCCAATTCTCAACGGACTTTCTCGAGAGTAGGCGCGTTCGAAAGCTGGTAAGCGGGGCTCCCATATCGTACCCTACTCACCAAGTAAATTACGTCATTTGAATGTTTCAAAATTCCGCCTGTCTGCTTTGAACCAACCACGGCGACGGCCGTTTCTCCATAACCAGAGGGCCGATTGGGATGAATCCGGGTGATTCTGAAAGCTGAGATTGGGGCAAAGCCCTCGGATATTTGAGATTTTGCTTTATCCTGAAGGCAACCTGCTAGGAATGAATATTCAGTGCCAATCAGGAAATCCATTCTTGTGGGTGCCCATCATGTGTGTTTAATTCCAGAGCAGCTGAATATTGGTTGCCTCGATGCAAGCTTTCAGAATCACCTGGATTCATGCGAATCAGATCTCTGTTGATGGAGAAACGGCCATTGCCGCATCTGGTTCAAACCAGCCAGCCGGAATTTTGGCACATTCAAATCACATAATTTACCTGATAATTAGGGTACTGTATGAAAGCCCCGTTTACCCGCTTTCGAACGCACCTACTCCCAACGAAATTTGATCAGAATTGAGCAAGAAATGAGCGCGGAAAGTCGGCGCATCAAAAGTGTTCTTCTTATTCTATTTTTGGATAGTGTCATTAGTTTTGCAAACAGCTGTAATTGCATAGTAACTTTAGTGCAGTAGTATAACTTTTCGCTCTGTGAAAGTTCACTTTTTTTTTTCTTTTTTTTTTGGCCTGCAGTGTTCGTGAAAAGGTGGATCTTCAGGCCTGTTAAAACGAAACTCAACCAGTTATTCTCAAAATTCATCGCACCCACAAGTTCAATTGTCCTTCATTTCAAAAGATGGCAGCGGACATAAGGAAGTAAGCACAGAGAAAACGTGGTCAACCATGACGGAATGCAATTTTTTTTTATGATCCAGATGTTATGATCCAGATGGATACTAATTCTGCCAGTTGAGGAAGCGTGTTTTTTTCTGTAGGAGAGTTCTAGTTCAAACAGCCTCATAGTGGTTCCGCCGCGCGGATCGAACAATATCTTAGTACACGGCAATACTACGCGAAAGGTATTCATCCACGATGACTGTAACTCTGGGGTCCACCTTGCTAAGTATGTCCATCAGTTCATCCCTAGAAACCTGAAATTAGTTCCGGATAACTGATAGAAACCGCGACGAACCAGAGGTGATCCTGCGCCTTGGCACCTTCGGCACTCAGCATAAAATCGCTGACCTCCTGCGCTTTGCACGCAGATATATACTCGCCGCGCAGGGTATTGGGCTGATCTTGCCTCGCGAGCGCCGCCCACACGATGTGCCGACTGCCCCCCTCCGTGGAGAACGCCAGAACCCGCTCCATAAGCCAGTCAATTACGGCCAAGATGCCGGTGAATTCGCGGCGCAGCTCGGAGTAGCAGTAGCCGGGACTGACAGTGTCGACTACCAACGGCGTCGAAGGCGGGAGGCGCGCGTTCAATGCGCGAACGAAGAAGACGTTGAAAACTAGAGACTTCATTAGTGGTTGGGCGGAAGCGAGTATTAAACCCATACGCTTTGTAAGTGAATATCTGGACCGCATGTTCCTGGAGGTAGATCAGTTGAGCTGTTTCAAATAGGTGAGCACAGTGTATACTTTGGTGTACAGTATTCAGAACTTCCGAGAGTCTTTAGCATATCCGGATTCTCGCGGACGGACTTGTCGAATTCCACCCAGTAGAGCGCCCCGCTCGAAACGACGACGAGCCTGGGCAGTGTGGAGTGCTGCTGAGCCGTTTTAATCATGGCTGGAAGCAGGAGGAGGGCCAAAAGTGAGGTGGAGAGGTGGTTCACTTGGAGACTACACCCGCATTAGCTTCGGAGAAATGGTTAATCAGAGGGACGAACGAGGTTTCCCATCCATCTTTAGTGGCTTCGTACTTGAAGGCTCCGATTGCAGCATTCTCGACAAGGATATCGAGACGGCCCCCATCGCGCTCGAATTTATCTGCGAACCGCTTTACGGATTCGAAATCGGCAAGGTCGATGATCCACAGCTCCGCCTTCGAATAGCCTGTGGCGTCTTTCAATTCTGACGCGGCATGGGTAAGACAGTTTACGGCAAACCAAAGAAGAAGAGAACGACGTACTGTCCACGGCAGCCTGCCCCTTGCTTTGGCTTCGGCAAGCGAGGATGAGCCGGCCAGGATTCATCGTAGCAAAGTGCTTCGTCGCCTCAAATCCAAGACCAGTATTCGCTCCGAGGACAATAACCGTCTTCCCTGTTAGATCGACATTGACCACAGGCTGTTGCGTTGTCCATTGGTTGACGACAAAAGACCAGAATGAGAGACGCATGGCGATGGTATGTAAGTGTAAACCCATACACAACGAAGAACAGCGGAGCCATTTATAGGAGAGCCGGGTCAATTGTGGTCATTGTAGTGTAAGCAACTGTAGAGATTCTTTGACGCCTTAACTTCGGATACCCTACCGATTGACCAAAAAACATGACGAAGCGAAGTCTTTCTTGTCCAATATGCACGGGTTGAGCATAACTCAACTGCTTGCCGCGATTTATAGCTTCTTGGACGTCCGTGAAGTTGCGGATTCCCTTGACAAATCAGTGTTGACGTTCAGCGGTTAACCTCCCGAGTGCAAGTTGCGGCTGCTTGTATTATTAGAAAACCAGCGATACAGCGCTGCAGCACGATCGATTTTGCGATAGAGATTCCAATATAAAGAGTATAAGGCAAACGGATGAAAGCAAGATGAAAGATCCAGCCAAGAGCACTGAGCACCGCTTTCGAATTTCGATGGCATCACGGACTACCGGCCCGATACATGCTGTTGGCCTGGAATTTTTTCACAGCGCGCAAGCATCCCCGCTGGAAATGCGCAAGGGCGGCAAGACGTAGCAAGACGCTGACGCCCCGCCCGAAGGCCGGCGAATGTCGTGTACTCTTCGGCAACGTGCTCGCGCGCCGCTGTTCTTATGGAAGTCGACTAGATAATTAGTCTGATTTATTTGCAAAGCCCTATTTCGTAGGCAAGCGCCGCGAAACCCTACTACTCAGTCCAGCTATCAACTCCTTGTTTACTCTTTGGACAAATGGGCCTCGTCACTGACTCACTGGCAGACTTTTCTTGACAAACAAAAGTCCTAAACTCATTCTGTCTCTCAGTTATTGGCTCTACTCGCAAGGGGATCTAAATTTCGGAGTACTGACTGCCTGTCCACTGACTTGGGCTGACTCAGTTCGTTTACCCCTATTTCGGAACGCGATCTTTCTCCTGACTTGGATTAACTTGTCTCTCACCTCCACACCTCCTTCTACGTTGCTTTGCTAACTCTCATGCTCGCGAAACGTCGCAGATATCTGAACGATGTACGGTCTAAAACATGTTCTCCGATGTCTGCTGACATCCAATCTTTACTGGCAGTCTGCGCCCTCGATGCCGATATGAAGGTTCCTCGTGCGACGATGTGCTCTTCAACCTCCATCGCAAAAATCTGGAAGTTCATTCCGCCATACTTGCCAACGCGGGAACGCGGAGAACGACGAGAACCCATCCATCTTACGGAGAGCTCGAATGTGCTCGATTCCTGTTTCAGTTCATGTACCCCCAGCCGCAGCCAGACCTCAAGCTCGTGGAATTTGCGACGGTCGCAGCTTTGGCCGAAGCTGCGGAAAAATATGTGGTTTACTCCGCGCTTGGTGGTGTCGCGAGAGAATGAGGTGCGTCATGTTTACTCCGTACTCGAGTGCCATATTCTCAACATGATTAGCAAATCCATGTCTGAACATCCATTAGAAGTTCTCCTTTACTCAGTGAGACATGGTCATGTCGATCTTGCCAACAAATCGGCTCAGCAGAGTATGAATTGCGAATTCACTAAAGCCATGGAAGTACTCCCCCGGACACTTTTAAAACATGGGTCAGTTCTTTGAGCAGAAAATCCGACTACGATATCTCGCTTATTCAGTTTGCAGATCCTCTTCTACGACCGATGGAACAGAGGAAGGTTGAATTTCTAATGAGCATGGCGCAGGAAAACTGCCACAACAAGCAAATTCGACTCATGCAAAAATGCTTTGGTTGTCCTAATCCATTCCGAACCTTCCGCAAAGACTTGGAACATTTCGGCTATGAGGATAAAGTGAAAGCAATGCTGGAGATAAAATTCATGACTGAGGCTTCTGGGAAAAGCAATGTCAGTGAGCACTAGGTGAGCGCCGGTAGTATCCAGGGATTCTGTTATCTGACTTTTCTTAGGGAAAATACACTTAGAACCGGACGATCTTCCATCTTACTTCCTAGTTTATGTTCCCCCGAATCAACATGTGCATTGGATGGTACACTATACGCTCAATACACCCCAATGCTCTGGAGTCGAAACCAAGTTTTTTAAATATTCACAACAGTTCCGTCCGGTAGTGCAAACGCTCCAAGGGTTTCTGTTCGACCTTTTCTGTTCGACCTTTGCTTCAGCTCATTTGTATTTACGGAGTACATAGCTCCTTCCAGAAGTCTCGAGCGAATTTCTCTTCCTGCCGAGCCCGGAGCTAGTTGTTTGGGGCTTGCCTCAACCGATATCAATTCACACTCGCCGTTTTCTCTAATTAAATTCACCGCCGCTTAACAATGTTTCTCGCATATAATTAACTCATAACGGCCTCGTGGTGTAACGGTAACAGATGTAAAACAGCCACCCGCGTGTGTAGTTAATGATTTATACGAAACTAATTTTAAAAAAAGACGACGTGGGCTGTCAAGCATAGGACGAAGCGAGCTGCAGCATCGCACCGACCTCGCCCACCAGCAGCTTACTCGGACCAACCGCCATCCACTCACGTCCATCAGCGCAGGCGGCATGGAAGCCAGCGGGGAGCGAGTTCGGGATCCAGCATTGGCCGTGGAGGGTAGTCAATCTAGATATAGAGCCAAGTCGTGGAATCCTGGCTTCATTTCACGGAAGAAGCGAGGTCGACGCGACACCCCCGCTCCCGCAGCAGCACCCACTCGGACCAGTTAGAGCGCGACTCCACCTCCCACCCCGGCCCGTCCAACACGACGCGCTCGAGGGCGCTGAATGCGGGCCTCAGGAATATCCCCACGTTAGTGCGCTGGAACAATGTATGCGCTTGCAGCGGCAAGCTCGAGTACATTCGCACGCACACGAGCGCGGGCGCGGGCTGCGTCTCGTCGGGGGCCACGGGCGCGGCGCCTACGTCGTAGCGCAGTTCACGGAGGCGGGGCACCGCGAAAAGATTGCAGGGAAAGGCACACGCGTGGGCGCGGGGTGCTCGAGAGGGCGAGCGTGTGTAGAGCGGGGAGGACGGGGCATTGGGGCCAGGTGATGTGCGTGGGGGAGATGGTGAGTTCCGTGAGCGCCGAGAGGTCTGTGCGCAGGAGTGCCCGCACGCACTGCGTGCTGAGTTGGGGGACCACGAGCGAGCGCAAGTGGGGAGAGCGGGGAAGGCGGGCTGTGCGGCGGGGTCGAAGCCGATGGTGGAGGAGCTGGAGAGGGAGATGTGTTCTAGGTTTCGTGCAGCGCGGAGGACACTGTGGAGCAGAGGGGATGACCACCAGGATTCAATCCAATAGAGACGCTTGAGGGAAAGCAGAAGGGGGAGCGGGGTTTCCGCGGCGCTGTAAAGGCGCTCCGAGCGCGGAAACTCGGGTTGGATGAGAACTTCGATCTGCGGACATCGCTGTAGGACGAGGAGATTGTGGTCGAAACGCGTCGTCGAAAGGCGGACGCTGCGCACCAGACGCGCGATAGTGGGTTGTTCGAGGCCACGAAAAAGCGACGACCACTTCTTGTTCACCCAAATATTTTCGTACAAGAGTTCCTGGGCCAGCTCGCTCCACAGCCGGCAGACGTGTCTCAGAGAACGCGCGGGCTGCATAAAATCAGTCAGAACTCCGGGGAATTCACAGTATGCTCACCTTCAAAACCGCTTTAATTCGCGTTCACTTACCGGGTCATCGTGCATCGCACTGTGTTTAATTCATCGGCTTGCGCGTAAACCTTAGCAAGCGGCGAGATATCCAGTACCGCCAGCCGGTGGATGTATATCCAGAGCTCGGCGGCAGAGAAGGCGCCAAGTCGCGCTTCAGGTTTTTTGCCATCGCAAACGCGACGCGTTTACGCACAGAGGAGATTTTGGGAGAAAACAAGTGCTCGGAGACGAATATGAGCACCCAGTCTTCACTGATGGCTGCCGGCATACGACGGACCGAATGTGTGGCAGTGCCTGGTTACTTGTTTTCGTGCAGTCGTCTCTGTGAAACAGCCAAGGCACTCTTATATGTGCAACTACGCAGCTGGAGGGTCCACGGACTTCAACGTGTCGCCTCTCAAAGGATTCCCAAAATAATAGGCATCCATACGTGTCGCCACGACCTCGATGACCCCTATCGAGTCATTTGTCGACTGCGGCCACAGTCTCGAATAACTTTGGAGGTGGTATGCATCCATGAATTTCCCCTCACTGTCAGAACGATTTCCAGGCACGATACCGCCCGCACAATGCTGGGTCGCGTAACTTCAAGCTGGATTATTATCATGCAGGAGCATTTGTGAAGTTTGAACCACCACCTCCTTTCCATCCACCTCATCATCAAAACTAACATGGATGAAGTTGCTCGCAGCAGGTTCGGGTCTGTTTGACTGACTGCGTATGTTGTGATTGACGCGTTCAAACTTGCAACTCTTCATTCGGTGCCGCTACTCCCCAGGAACTATCCTACTAGCCAAGTCAGGTCTCTCAAGACAGCATTTCTTCTGCATGGTCATCGGAGCGATTACTGACGCGTTCTTTTTGAGGCTCCCGAATATCCTAACCCTTGGCAGGAGAAAATCGACGCTTTGGGGCGGTATGTATATAAATTCTCTCCCGAACCCTTGGGATGATCGCAGATCCATAGAACCCAACCTTAATCGCAAAGAAAATCAACAAATCACTTCTTGCAACAAATTCACCAACATACACATTCGTGCGCTTACTAATTTGGGTGTACCTGTCGTAGCCGGCCGAGTGGTGCAGAGTGACGGGCCACTCCTGCTTTCCACCACGTCGCTCCGCCAACTGCCTTCGCTCTAGCTCTCTGAGCGTGCCTTCGGCAACTCTCTCTTCTGCATTAAAGATTCAAATTTCTTCGCTCAAATTCCGTCCCTCTATGAGAGCAAAAATCGGTCATCAGTATTCGGACGCCCAGAGCAGCCATAAATTTGTTGCTTAAGCCGCACGTCTTCGTCTCAGCGGGATCCTCGATGAGATCCAAGCGCAAGCAAGAGCTGCTGAGAAAGCTCTTGCGCACGGAAAGTTTAATAATACATGGAAAAAGAGCGACACATTGTTAAAAATACTGACGGTTGGCTTATAAATACCTCTCTTTCAAACCAGGCCCTCATCCTTCCCCTCGGAGCTTGCGAATATGTTCTCGGTGGTGGTCTATGATTGTGGGATTCATATATTAATTAAAATTCTCAAAGGATCCCGCGATCTGATGCATCATTTTGACCTGCACAGTATCGTTACGGCCGTATTTGGTTCCTTGCGAGGAGTCTTGAGCGGATGTACCGCTGGCGTGGAAAGAAGGGAGGGATGCCATCGCGGAGGATCTGTTCAGCCCAACCCGCACAATGATTGAGGTGGGAATGATAGCCTTGGCATGCAATAAGTAAGTATGAATCATTTGGGGTTAGAGGACCTAGGGCACACTTACACAAATCTGACCCAGTGCAGCTCCTGGAATGGCCTGAGCATGTGCGTTTGCCAGATGCAGGCCGAGGAAGATGGCAGTCGTAAAACCGTAAAGGGCCCCCGATTCTACGATGATCCAGAATACCATCATGGGATATCTCGTGCCCCACGCTGTATCGGCCCAAATTCGGTATGCGATGAGCAATGTCGCACCGAGCTGAGTCGACAACGAAAGCGATAACATCGATAATAGCCAATTGCTAAGGGACTCCAAGACCCTGGGGGAAAATCTGGCCTGGTAAGCAAGTCCCATATATGCGCAGACTAGGATCAAGGGAGATAGTTTAGATGAAATCAGTCTTCCAGCATAATAAATTAGCTCACTCGCAGCACCGCCAAGCAATGCTATCTTTTGGATGAATATAAACAAAAATAGTGGTGTGCAGGGACACAGACTCACAAACGGACCAGAAATGAACCAATTACGCCTCCACAGAATGTGAAGGCGCCATATCTGGATATCAATAAGATAATGCTGGGCCAAGGTGATTTAAATACCAAAATGCCATCGCCAATGATACTCTGTGTGATCATTAGAGAATAACTCACGGTCGATGCATGGCGTACATTTGTGAAGTAGAGCCCCTCCTGCAAGACATGTTCCAGACTCCCAGCGTTCCGGAAGTAAACCAATGGGCCATCCGGGATGTTTCCCTCCGTTATAAAACCCTTGATAAGTTGGAGGAGACAGGTGATGTTGAAGCCTGTTGCGAGAATGAACTGCATTGTCGCCGCAGCAAAAATGACACTGTTGGAAAAATGAAGTTCCATGCTGCGATTTCAACTAAATAGACGAACCGGTTGAAGCCAATGACACGTCGATAACACAGTACTCGGATCGCGCATGCAAAAACTATTACACTCGGGAGATATGAGGAAGAGGGCCATCCAGTGGAACTGTCCGACATACTTCATTCCTGCAAGACGAAGGAATAAACACAACGGGATGGCGGCAAATATCATGCACTCACCGTACAATACAGCACTTACCCAAAATGCCACTAGGGCGGACATGTTAATCGACGAATCGTGCATTTTCGACTGTTGCAGAAGTCCTTATTCAATGCTGAGGAGTGTCGATCGCATTTATACCTACCAATTTCATTTGACCCACGCGTGGTGTCACATTGATAGCACTGGGTTCTGCACTGATTGCGCACTACCGAGGTATGCTTCTCGAGGGTGTTCCGTAGGTTTCTGTGAAGAGAAGACTCAAAGATTTCCCCCAGGATGCGGCACCGCATGGGCATCAGACTTCATCGGTGCAGCAACCATTCCGACAACGCGTGTGTGAGACAGATTCTGGATATCGACCCGCTTTAAATAAGTCTCATCTTGGACTCCTTAGTGCCGATAGATCTCCGCGTACATTCCATTCCATTCCTGTCTGCGGAAATGAGACATCGAATCAGTTCCCCATGCTTGCATCGCAACAGAGCTCAATGAACATGCGCCCCGCTGAAATAGCTTGATGAGAAGTTCAACAGTCTGATGGAGATGAAGATCGGATGTTGCCGAATCCGCAATGTGGCACATAAGTATCACCTCTTTATAAAATTAAGACTGCCAGCGGGGACGTCAAAACATGATTTGGGTTCTTCTCCTCTGCTTCCTCGTGATATAGACCCAACCAAAAACTCAAAAACTTTTTTAGTGTGCGTACGCCGTATTTTGCTATTTCGAACTCGAGTCTCGGCGTATAATTAGTCGAGTATAATACTACGCGGTTGGGTCGTTGGCCGAAATTGAACCAAGGTTACGTGGGATGTTCAACTTCCTTTCGAGACATTTCCGACCAAACAATTGTTGAATTCGCATTATCACCTTGTTTTTAGCGATGTAAACTTCAGACCTTCATGGACGAAGAAATGAACTCCAGCTCGGCAGAAGTGCATAAGTGCTCCGAGGAATTATCTCAGAGACCAAATCCTTCGATACAAATCCAGCATTGATCGGAAACACAACTATCTAGTTCTTCACTTGAAATTCGGCAACGAAATATACCCTTTGATAATCAAAAGCTAAGCACCTTCCCCTTGATAATGTCGGCCCCTGGAACCAGTCAGTGGACGTCGAGTTTGATGGGTCAAGGCTTACCAAGCTCTCCAAGAGCGTACGCAGTAGCTGTCGGGAGTAAAAAATATGAAAGCTGGAACAACAGGAACTTCTCACATTGCGTGTGAGCCCCAATGTGCAGAGGGACGACAGACATGTCGACAACACGGACGTTGGTTGTATTGTAAACCTGTACGGGTGAGCAACGCAGATCTCAACATACAACGCCACCATACCTTGAGTTTATTATCAACGACTCCACCAGCCGAGAGCGGCAGCATTGAGCACGACCCGACGGTGTCTAGAATTAATAAATAAACAACTATTCGCAAATTCTGAAGACAACGTACGCCAAGTTGTGCCCATCACGGATTTCACGAAGTCTGGGCACGTTATCCTTGGGCGAGTCAATTCGAGTTGAGAACGGACCTGAAATTTGCTCGTCGTTTGAACAGCCGGTCCGGGAGTAAGTTCAATTCCTGTCAAGAGCTTTTTCAAGGGCTCTTGGTCCAGAATTTTGCGACAAAACTTGATCTGTTCAACGAGCTGGAGCAGATCTAACCGAATTTACCTTGTTCAGCGTAGATATGATAATTGAGAGAATTGGTCGTCTACGAACCATATTGGTGTTCAAAATAATTCGGATCAATGCTTGGTGGGACCAGTGGGTCGCTCGATGTAATGTGCTAGGTAGTGTGATCAATTGCGGCGCTTGCAAAACAGTTGAATAAAACGAACAATAGATCCCGCGAGAATGGATGGTTCAGAAGCGCTGTCATTGTGAGATATCGGTTCTCAGGCATGGGTGCGGCTTCAGAGTAAATACTATAGAATAAATAAAGAGCGACGACGACGACTCACTTGGAGTAGGCCTGAACAGTGGCCACAAAATAAACTCGCAACTGGGCTCTTTATCTTGCAGGTGTTTGAGTTGGATCTCGTATTGCTTTTGCACAGATGAGGGGATCTGTTTCGAAGATATGCCTTCATGTATTGATTTGGCGAGGGACTTCTGGAGGGCTTCATGGGCAGGACTAATAGACGCCAAAGGAATGAATGTCATACAGGTCGGAGGCAGACCGAAGAACTTCGTGCCAAAAGTTTCGCTGAAGATAATTAATAATTAGACAGAAGAAGACTACGAGCATGGATGATTCAACCAGAGTTCGGACACTATTTCCGGGCGAAGCTCTGCTGAAAGTAAGTACGGGAAATTTTCGAAAACAGTAGTTAATTTACCGGCGGTGACGCTGGCGAACAGGTGTTCTTGCACATTTTCTCCAACGCCGGGCAGGTGAACTTGATTTTGAATACCGGCTTGTTCGAGTATTGTTTTATCCCCGATGCCAGAGAGCTCCAGTATCTATCGGTTTGAAACTATCAGAGATGAACTTTTTTCATACATACACGCTTTACCTGTGGCGACATAATGGTCCTTGAATGATCGAATTAATACACGCGTGCAGAACGGGCCGTTTGCATACCCTGCAGATAGAATAACTTCTTTACCAACTCTGACTGTATAAAGGACTTCTTCGCTGATGAATAGGACCTCGACAGCGGTTGCGCAGCCACTTTGGTCTAGTTCAGTGACGAGTTTCGTGACGTGTGCGTTGACTACAACAGTAAGATTCTTGCGGGATGCATTCGGCTGATAGTATTTCTGGAAAGCATTCAGAACCCCGTATGAAGGATTATAAACACTTCCCCACGTTTGCCGAATAAGATCTAACGTGCTCTATTGGATCGATGGTCAAAGGTGTCAACCAAGTGCCGTTGGTCTAAAAATTTGTTCGATCCGGGTTTTGTATTGATGGAGGGTACATACATCGCCGGAGAACTTAGGGTAAATTTAATAAAACGTCACACAGAAGAGGATAAGTGATGAGCTCACGGGTTCTTTTACGCGATTAATTCCTAGATTTTCCATCGCCTGATTCGAGCGTTGAACAACCAGCCAGATGATGTGAGGAGATTAACCACCGACCATTTGATAAGGAGATTCAAAACTGGACATCATTGTTGAATGTGCGACGACGAGAGGTCCTGCTTAACGCTCAGCGACGAAAAATTACGAAAGGATTACTTTACCGGTTACACCATGGTGAGCCAGCTCGCAGCTCATTGTCTCGGCCTTCTCAGCTGGCTGGATGAAGTGTTCCGATTTCGCATAATAGTGCTCAAGCAGCTCCCAGTTCCACCCCTGGTTTCCAAGCTCTCCGAAAGCTATTTAATGCTTTCGTCTTGGTACGTCGTAACACATTTTGTATCCTCTCACCATCAATGTCCGACTTGGCAGGGCGATGATATTGTAAAAAGTTGAGCCCAGAGCTTCCACCGAGACCCTTGCCGCTAGTTTTGTGTAGGAAAGGTTACACAAAAGATAAGGAAATACGTACCGATTGAAGGTGAAAGATTTGTCTTTGCAAGATTTTTGGGGGACCTGATAAGGGAGATCAGCTTCCGCAATATGGAGTTTGAGCCGTAATCACTGTTTGGAACGCCCAGTCATACTGAGGGTTGTCGAAACGGGTCCCAAATGCGGTGGTTGTAACTATTGGCATTTTTTCAGATGTTGGGCGAAGTATATAGAAATAAATATGCGAGAATACGAACGAATATCAGGGTCATCGAGATTCGCTTGTCCGGCTTCGAGGACGAGGACTGAGACCGAAGGATCCTCAGACAAACGAGTTGCAAGGGTGAGCCCTGATGTCTGCGCGCCAAGCATCAACGATATAGATTCGCAGCAGTAATGAAAGGCTTACACCACCGCCTGCGTATTCTTATGAGTGCGGGAATGGGAACTTGGCGAACACGATACTTGCCGATGACAATGTAATCGAACGTCTTGTTCGACACTTGATTCGCCGATAATAGCATGCTGCCGAAGCGTCAAAGGTGGAAAGTTGCAGAAGGAATGATAGCAAACGTGTCAAAGCCGCACTGCTCGCTCCCACAGTTTGTACATGTGGACTCTTTCCGAAAGTCGGCCCGGGCATTCGCCGGCCAGGTCGGGGATTTTTGGTTTACCGTCTGAGCTTCAGCCTGATATTTGAAGCGAGGAGATCGAGCAGCTACGGACAAAAGACATTGTCATTGCACTGGCCCATGCGTAAAATTGAACCACATCACGTGTTGGTTGAAGTTCAACAACCGTACAACGGGCTGCAACGTCATTGTTTTATTCCAGGAAAGTATTCAGCTTGATTTTTGAGGAACATACATACTCATGAAATAAAATGGCATGGCAACTGGGAGAAAAATAATGATGTTCGAACTGCCGAAAAAGAGCGTTCAAGCGTTGTTACTGATATCAGTGGGTCATCTTTCGTCTTTATATTCAGCGTCAATTAACTGCGAGCTTTCCTCAACGCAATCACGACGGCCGTGGTTTGCCTAGAAGATAAACATCATTCCGCAATCCCGAGACTGGCATTTCTCATCATGCCCAACAACGGTTGTTCTGGCTCGGCTTCGGCTGGCTCGACTCGGCTCCGGATCCAAACCGGCTCCCACGGCTCGGAATTTATCAAACCTCGGCTGGCTCCGGCTGGCTATGGCTCAGGTGCGGCTTCGGCTTATTTTGAAGACTCGCGTTTCTGTGGTTGGTATGAATGTATCTATGCTCTTTGGATGTCATGCACATATTCTGGGCCATCCGCAAGCACAGATGGATAAAATGAACAAGAAACGCACAATGTTTGGTTTTGCCCAATTAGCGGTTCAAGTTCATTTCTGGCAGGAGGAGTAAATTGCAGAAATGACCTATTGCAGTTCATAAAAACACTTTATACATCAACTGAGGACTTGTAATGTAAACCTCATCTGAATCGGGTTGAGCCGCTAGCCACTGGCAAAGTCGTTTGACGGCCCGCTGAGCCACGGCCGTAATACTTGCATAAACTATTCGTCCGTTTGCCCCGAGAGAAATTACACATCTATATTTCGCCTGAATATTGTTGCCGGTCGGCTTAATATTACGAGTCAAGAAATCGCTGGGTTTTTTTCTGGAGGCCGTCTTGCCGGAAACGAACTCCTGAGATCGGTAAAAGACTGTTGAAGTCAGACGGTCTTCATAAAATCAGAGAAAATTCAAGGTAGTAGACTATGGCACGTAGAAGCCCTACAGAGATTCCAAACCGTAGTTTCTTTTAAAAAATTCAAGGCAACAGGTCACCGGTCAGCTCTGGTGTTTGGTATGATCCAAATAACGTCCAAATAAGGAATCTCAACTTTGGATCCCACGTGTCTCATCCCACCGTTGACCAGTACCGCATCCACCTTCAGCTCAAAATGTCGAATCCTTTTCCCGATGAAAACGATCTACTAGCTTCAACAACAAATATGAATCGAGAACAGGCTATTCGCGTCACTAAACTGTACCTGGGAAATCCCTATCACCTCGCAGTCTGTGCTTTGCCGATTCTTTTTCCTACAATGTCGATCTTCGATGGTCCTTCATATTTTCTTAACACAAGCGTATCACGACTAACCGCCTACTAGGTAAAAATGGTACGACCGACACAGATACAGTGTGGCCTACTATCGTTCTTGACTGCGAAGAGGTCAACCCAACAATTCAAACAGATACAGATCGAACTGAACAACTGCCGGTGTCCCATAAATACAGACACCAATTGCAGGATTCAACACGAACTGGACAATCGCGACTCTTCCCACCGGATGGTGAGAAAGATCCGCAGATGGGTGGGCCCCGAGACAGTTGCATTCAAATCTTTCGAGAGGTTACCGCCACCATGATTCTTATTCTAATCGATAAGTATGGGCTTTCCCGAGATGCGCTGGAATCGGGAGCGCGAAAGCTATCTGATTCGTGGGAGAAGCATAACTCTGACCCTCTCCGAAATATACGCCAGGAACTTCTACGTTTGAAGATGGAGGAGCGCTGTGCGATGATTGGATGCCTAGAATCTCTTCAAACCTCATCCAAGTTGCAACGGTGCGCGGGTTGCAAAATATTGTGCTGGTGTTCAAAAGAGCATCAGAGGCTCGCCTGGACAGACTCTAGGTGCGCACATCGCGATGTGTGTAAATTAATGCACAAGGTTGTCGACGAAGCGGGAGGAAACTTGGACAAACCGGACCCACCTAGCCTGAGGGCAACCAACATTTCTCCAGTTGATCTGTTCCAGCTAGCCTGTTGGATTGACCGCCTTCATCAGCTACGCGACAACTCTAGCGACAGTAACCTGAAACATGCTTTTCAGATCCTGAACCTTCATCTGAGCCACAATGTCTGCTCTTCGGTTGGCTGCCCCCGGGCGATATCGGGTCAGGGGGGCCGGAAATTGGACAGATGCAGTGGGTGTGGTGTATTTCAATACTGCAATTCTGAGTGTCAGGTACGTTGCAGCGCCCCTTCTTTGATGGAATGACCGACAAAGAAATAGTTGAAAGCCTGGAAGGATCCGAAGGCCCCTCACAAAGAGGTTTGGATCCATTTATGATGAGTCTACGATCCTGATTTATGATCCACAGGTCTGCAAAGTGATCAAGCGCGTAATTGAAGCTGGCGGGGGAGATCTCAATAATTTC
Organism: Mycena leptocephala; assembly: GCA_029378395.1. Lineage (NCBI taxonomy): Eukaryota > Fungi > Basidiomycota > Agaricomycetes > Agaricales > Mycenaceae > Mycena > Mycena leptocephala. Next base: position 73,338 of record JARJLF010001328.1, read on the forward strand.
CAGGCAATATCTGAGCGTATGGCGCAAGGTCGCGTTTCCCGTCCTGATCTTGACGCTGTGGATGATTAGTTCACACGATTCAGCAAGCACTCTGGACAGAAGTAATATTTCACGTACGGTACTGTAGGATGGTATCGAGCTTGAATTGAGAAGATACCGCGTTGACGTCACATGACCGCGTCTCATTCTACAAAAAATGTTTTAGGGACATTTCCATTTATATTTGAGCCCTGACTTGACGAGAATTCACAACGTCCACCGCGCCTTCAAGTTGACAAGCGATTCGAGGTTTTGAGGTTGGGAAGATCTGATTGGCGCCCGCTTCGCCTGGTTCATCTCCTGCCAACTCGCCAAGTTTTCAATCCGATCCCGGTTGAATTCAAAGCGTCATACGCTGCCCATCGAGTTCATCCAAGACGTGACTCTGCGTACAGCATGTATTCAAGCAAGCCATTCGTACCTTCGAGGAGACCAGTTGCGGATTTGGGGCCAAACGACTCTGAGGACGCAGGCCTACCGCCAACGAACCCACTACCCAATACGCGGAGCCAACCCCGCGATGCTGGTGCAAACTCCTCCCATAGACAGAATCCCATTAGTTGGGACACCGCGCAGGAGGTCCCTCCCGTGGCTCAGTCGGCACCAGCGCCGTGGGCCCGCTGGGGTGAACCAGCGGCCGGAAGCTATCCTCTGCCACCTCAGTACCGGACAGCCCCGGCTCCGATAATCCCAAATCCGTACCAATACCAGCACCAGCACCAGTCTTCTCCACCCGAGCCACTATTCGTTGCCGTCAACCCATTCGATGCGGCTCCGCGATGGCGTCGACAGACGCGCCCAGCTCAGCCAGTTGAACTCGCTGGTACCGCAGACTCTGAGCCGATTGTGATTCGTCCTCCCGCGTTTCCCACTTGGTATGCCCAGCCTGTACCGGTTGCTCAGCCCGCAGCCTCCGCTGCTCCGCGCTGGGCTCGACATTCTGCCCCTTTCCCGGAGGTCCCTTCGCCGACCTCGCCTCCAGTTGTTGTGTATGGTTCATCGACACGCAGGAGTCGTAGTCGATCCCGATCTCATGAACGGTCCTACCCTCTCGCCGAGGAGGAGGCTGATTTCCTCTCTTCCCCACGCACACCACCAGCCGGTCCAGCTCCAGTGGTCGTACCGGATGTACCACAGACTGGTTCATACTCATATTCCCCTTCCCCCCGAAACAGAAGCCATCCCGTCTGGGTTTCAGTGCCCCCAGAAGGAAACGAAGTGCAATTGGAAGAGGAGCGAGATCGGCCTGAAGACGCTGGGAGTTATAGGCGTGTATCACCCCGGCCCGCGTGGCGAACTACTCGGCCAGCTCGTCATTCGCGCCCAACTCAAGAGAGTTGGGAAAGTTGGGCGGCCATGTCATCCTTAGGCGAATCAGGTCGGGGCGCGCGCCCACCTCAAGAGAGTTTGGAAAGTAGGGCGGCCATATCATTCTTGGACGAATTAAGTCGTCACTCTCCTCCAGGCGAAATAGACCCCCAGGAAATCCTTAGTGCAGATATGATCTCCATGGCGCGGCACCGGTCACGATCGCGTAGCTCTTCTCCCCGACGCTCACACCGCTCACGAAGTCGTTCTCCCTGTATGCACACAGATCGCGCAGTCGGTCCCCCCGACGAGTTTACGCTTCTGAGTGGCAACTGCCCCCTATCTACCCCCAAGGGTATGGTCCTCACTCAGCGATGCAATATCTTGTTCCTCCTGTGCTTCCTCCTGTGCCAGATAAGCATGCCTACATAAACAGTAACTCAAGCTTGCCCTTTCCTAATACTGTAACAATGGGAGACTCCGCTTCGCTGACCGACTCTCCGGTACCTTATGGATGGTCATGTTGGTTGTGTTCTTCTTCCTTGTCGATTCCGTCCCGCGGCAGCTTTATCTTCACTTGCTCCTGCGCATTCCGGCACTCTACTTCTCACGCGTCACCCGCATATTTGAAGATGCGCGACTCAGTTTGCCCGACATCAAACGAATGGCGCGCGCCAAGGCAGACCAGTGGAACCCTTCGGAAAACTTCATATGGCAGCCATCTATGCAGACTCCAGATCAGATGCCCCTACCTCGAAGTTTGCTCCAATTCCGGTCCTCTTGGGAAAGCTTCATCGACTCTTTGATGCGCGAGTGGAAAACATTGAACGTAATTTCAGTTCTGCTCCTCTCGTATGTTCCTCGTACTGTCTGAATTCTCAATCGGCGACTCACTGATACTAATATAGAGCTATTCTCACAATGCTCCAGATCGAGGCGGCATCTCATCCGATAACACGCACAGCGGCGCTGTTCTCTCTCATATGCGCACTCATGAGTCTTTTGTACGGCTGCATGTATATTATCAGGTTTGGGACTATGCGGAAGATGCACAAGGCTAGTAGCTTTGCCAATGTACGTCTGTCGTTGGTGTCCCGATGGATTTAGCGCTGAAATCGCTTAGGAAGCCCAAAAAGGAACCACAAGCATCTGGTGGAACGTATGGGTACTCCTCGCGATGGTGAGCAGCGCATCTCGTTTAATATATACAACACACTGATTAATGCACGTCTTAAGCCAGCCATCTGGTTAGCTTGGTGAGCCACCTTCCGTCATCTTTCAGGTCATCCTGGGGCTGACGCCGCTGTTACAGGTCGATTATTATGTTCCTGACATGTATTATGTCGTTCATATGGCTAAGTGGATCCTCACAAGATCAAGTCGACTTCGCCGTCTCCCCTCGCGCGGCTTTAGGCCCCCGGATCGGTCTGACCGTTGTTTTCTCGTTGGGCATGATCTATTTCATTCTCATCGTCCGGACCTTTCATCGATATGGCGATCCCTTGGACCAGGAGTGGATGCGGACGGTAAACCAGTGGACGAAGGAGGCAATGGAGTATCCGTACCAGAATCAGCCCAATCGTCCAGTCTCTTCATGGTTCCGACGCAGTATTTCACCTCAAAAGCCCAGATCTAGCACACCTCGGAGTAGTAGGCACCCTTCCCCGACCCGGGTGGTGGTACCGTCTTCGTTTTTGGCCGGAGACGGGTTTACCAAGGTTCCGCCGTCTCACCCTCTGACGACACGCCCATCTGCCTTTTTCAAGACCCCTCGTCCCTCTTCCACGTCTCCCGAACCTTCCCTGCCTATCGACCCCGTCACGGTCATGCAACTGGGATATCCTGACGTCCAGGCAAGCACAACGGCATACACGAATCTGAGGTCGGCTCACGCCGTCACCGCAAGTGATTGGAGTAGATTTATGCTTGTACGCTTTCCTCGTTCCTGATGGACGGTCCTTCGAACTAACAGCGATATTATTAAGGATATTTCAAGTGCTTGGAACGGACAGCTCTCGCTCACGCGCCAAGAGGCAACCGACGCCGACACCGACCTTCCGGCGTACACCCTATTATCGCCAGCTCGGCCTGACAATCCTGTTCCGACGTCTGCCGAGTCGGTCGTTGTCGATCCTCCTCGGAACCGCTCCATAGCCTCGTCAGAGTCGTCTTACGGCCGCGTCGAACCCTCAAAATATACGGAAACTGGGTTTTCGCCTCCGGATGCGATAGCCCCCGACGTTGCCGAATATGGCCAAAAGATTTTCGCAAAAAGCCTCTCTTCTCCGACGCAATTGCCCGCCGATGATATGGGGCCCAATACTTCGCATCAACTCGGAGAACAGCCCGATCCAGCGCAAACCGTTCGCAAATTCATCGATCTCTGGAACGAACGTTACTTCTATCCCCGGAATTTGGAGGCGTCTCTGGTGCTGCGACATGATACATCTTCATCGGGTTCTAAATTCGCCGTTAATTTGGCTTCGCGATCGTCGCATATCGCTCATGCCAGCGACGAACGTATTGATGATACGGCACCCAATATCAGAAATACAGCTGCGGAAATTTCACCGTCGATTGCGGAAACGACGAGCGAACAAGGTCCCTCAGGATCGTTCACAACAGCTGCGGATGCGGATACTGAACAAGATCCAGCTATATAAACACACGAATTCCATCCACGATTCTTTTTGACATGAATCCCCGGCGAATAGCTGTGGCCAATGCTTCGTGTTGAAGTCGCCGGCACAACGATTTACACGAAATTACATATATTATATATATTATATGAGACGAGTAGGAATACGAAGGTCGATTAACGATGACCACACAGCATTTGTGGGCGAACGCTTTGTCTACGACGGTCCGCCAAGTCATTCTGGTTCCAGGAATCCTTGGTAGTTTTGGGGTACAAGAATTCGATATCGCTTTCTTCTATCGTCTGCAGATCTACCTTGTCTGGTGGTTTGCGCGTCGCTAAACTAAGACATGCTGCTGAAGGGCGTCATCTGGCTAGTCTGAGCTTGGCCTGTTTTACCGACAATATCTACGACCTATGTTCAGAAACCACGGAGAATTGTGAATGGAAAAGCGCACCACCGGAATGTTAGCGACGACCAAGCTCGACTGGAGTTTAGGACTTGCTACAATTGATGTAAACCATTCCCCGGCTTGTCGGCCGCCGTAGAATGTTTTGTTTCCCGCCATGCAGCTAACCAGTTTCTGGCCCAGCGTATAAGTTCAGCCCAGGATGGTATTGCTCATCGTATAGGACGAGAATCCGCCCAAAAAAGAGTTGGGAGAATTGAATCCGTTCCGCAAAAGACACGGGAATCATGCAGTTATTGATGTTGATTTGGGGGGTTAGGGTGAGGTAGGACATGGCACTGGCAGGTCAGAGTGCGAATAAACCTAGGTCGTATGCCACCGAACGCAAGTCCGGGACGGCGGGACCGCATCCTGAGCACGTGACGACAATCGCTTGCATTACACCCCACACCGCCACCATTTACCTGCTGCTTTCCTGTCTCAGTGGCTAGGGTGCATGTTCCGATGGTGAGTTATAACAGGACGCGCCATGCCGAGGTAAGTGCATTTGGCTACCTCTTGAATGCATTTTGGGCTCAATCCTTCGGCAGGACCTACTAGAGAAGAATGCATCGCAACCTCCCTCGTTCTCCGTGCATTTACATCCAGAACATTGGACATTGAACAATGTTTCCACCAAATTTCTATACAACACTCAGATATCGGTATGGTTCTTGCTGCAGTCGTTTCGATCCCTTATTTTGCATAAAGTGTCTCCTGGATGATATTCGCGCACACCGAATACCAGTAGACTTTCTGGACCTCTTCGACGCCGTCAAAGTTCCATTCTACGATGGTCCGTGTGTCCCATTGATTTATATGAACAATATTAATCGTCGGAGTAACAGGGTGTATGATTGTCGAGCTTTTGGACTATCGGCCTCAACAGCGGAACAAGGAAGCCTCGCTGGATAAACCTGAGAAGACCCGGGTCGTCCTGCATCCGAACGGAGAGACTCTCTTCGCTGACATTTGCTCCTTGAATCGGAAAAACGGGAGTAAATGGACTGACCGAGACGCGTTGGAGGTGGAAGCGCGACTTTTGGTGGGTCGCGATTTTTCGCGCTCCTTTGCATCCTTTTCAATATCGAACAGCTCGCGACGACTCCGCCACTGTGCCTCGCTCCGGATCCACACCTCACGCGTGTCGCCAATCACGTTCTGAGAGTATCGACTCCGACTGTACCGATTTCCCTAAAGCGGAAAGCAGCCGCAATGGATCCCGAAGAAGATGAAATCGAAAAGGCTCGCCGTACCAAGATCATGCAGTTCATGACGCCGCGGCCTGGCCGAACTCATAACCAGAAGTATGAATACGTCACCTCTTTCCTCCCGCTCAAGCTAACCCATCGTACAGCTACAGGATACTCGAGGCAATCCAGCGAACACGCCAGCCTCGAGAAACCAAACCACCTACTCCCTCTGCGCCAGCGGCTCCAGAGCCCGTGGCTCAATCGAGCATGGGAGCATACGCTTCTGCTTCGGTCGAGAAACTGAAGAAACAGAACAGACCTGGCACTCCCAAAACGATATTCTCAAATGGCTCTACGCACACGAGTGCAACTCAGACGCCGTCTCCTACGCACACGTTTGCAAACCCGCAAAATGTGCCCTCTTCCACGGATTCGAAACGCGCACCCACTCCCCTCCAACACCAATACGCTCCGTCGCCATCCTCCGCTCCTCCGCCACAATCACAACCCCCTCCTCCTGTACAAGCACATCCGAATCCTCAGACCCGTCCACCATCCGCCGTCCCTACTTTCCAGCCCCCAATACCAAACGCGCAATTCCTTAACCAGCCACCACCTGGTCGAAACACCAATGGCCAACCGAAAGCTCTCCATCCCAACACCAAGGGAGCTCAACCTTCTCCCCAACAAACGGCAAACGCGCAGACAGCACAGGCACAGATGTATTATGCTCAGCAGCAACTTATGATGCAGCAGCGTTTGGTGCAGCAACAACAGCAGCAGCAACATCAGCAACAACAGCAGCAGCAGCAGCAGCCATCGCAGCAACAACAGAATGGGCGCTCGACGCCGAGACCTGCGATGAACAGTGCTCAAACTAATATTGCTGCGGTAATGGCCGCGTCCCGTGGGAGCCCTCTGGCGCCTAACCAGCGAATCGCTACGCGCTCGCCGGCAAATCAGGCCCAGACCCAACCCCAAAATCCACAGATGACTATACATCCCCATCCCACATCACAGCTGAACTTTTCATATCACACACCATCTCATCTTCGAGCCAACGCCGCCAACGGCAATGTCGGTTCGCCTCGTCCGCCACAAGCGCTCCCCGCGCATCTCGCTCGCGCCTCTCCATCCCCAGCACCCGCGGGAAACGCCGCGCCGCCGGCTGCCGTTGAGGGTGGTCAACCAATACCCATGCCCCAACCACAGCCACAGGCTCCCCCGCAACAGCAGGTTACGCAGCAGCAGTATCAGATGTACTATCCGAACGTCTTCGTGCAGTCGGGGCGCATGCCGAACGGATACCCCGTTAATGCATGGCCTATGATGGTCCCCGGGCGGGGCGGGATGGCTGGGGCGAATGGCCACGGCCCGGGGATGCAGATGTCGATGCCCATGCAACCTATTATGCCTGGCGGGCAACAGCATCCGCTCCAGCACCATCAGGTGCCTGTTGGGGGTGGCGGCAAAGGCCAGCCTGGACTGCCTGGCAGATGAAACGTTCGTCGTGGCGTGCATTTCTTCTGTTCGGGCTATGTTTATTTTAGATTGTAATTTTTTATGTCTGAGTTTCAGCGCAATGTACTTATATTAATCATTATTCCCTTCGCTTCCGGCTTTTCCTTGTCAACCAGATTAGATAGTGGCGGCGCAGTAGCATCACCTTCTCTACCCATCAAATTAATGTTCGCTGAGTTTGAAGAAGCACTGTGTGCGGCTACGAATATAGACAATGTCCTTTTCTAGTCAGAAGCATGGGGAAATTGGAAATCTGGCCGTTAGCCGTGCGGTAGCCTTTCCTGGCTAGAAACAAAGTTCTACTGTGTACATACTGACAAAATATGGTGACTATGCGTGAACGTGATGATTCGAACGAAAATGGCGTGTTTTTCGGTCATATTCGTTAATATTCCCTGGTATCCGAACACGAGCCAGCATTGTGCAAGATATAATAGCATCCGCAAGCCACATAAGCCGCGTCCCCTGTCGGCAGTGCCTGATGTTATCAATTAAATAATGGACACTGAGCTCGGGTCGCGCCCACAGTGACAGGTCGAGGGACCTCGAGGATCGAAGGTGACAGTCATGTCCTGAAAGGAACACGAAAAGGGGATAACCCTGCATCCTGAGGTTACAGGCAGTGCCTGCCTGTAACCGTATCACCGGCGAATGCCCAATCCCTAGAGTCCGCGGAGGGCTGGCATCCAATCGCCAAATTTAAGCTCGGTTATAAAACTAGAAGAAAAAAAGCCAGTAATCAGTACAGTCGTTCCAGAGGCTTGAGGATAAGAATCCGATTGTTATAGGAGGATGAGTAATAAAAGAAGGGCATGAATAAGGCAGGCGTGAAAGAAGATCAGACACCCGACCCAAAAAACATGATCTCACTACGGGATAAAATCTCCATGGGCTGTGCCGACGGGTTTAAAATGCACCCCAAAAAACACGACTCGAGTTGAAGGGACACAAAACCGGGGCTCACCAGACAAAAGTTCTGCTTCTCATGATCATCATACTCGGCAAGGGTGCATGCATCATAACATCAACCAGGGAACCCCGCTCTCAAAGTCCTCTCCATCACCTCCCCGGCATATGTGTGTGGTCGTACGGCTGCTCCTCGTCGTCCTCGTCGCTTTCAGGGTCCGGGGACTCCTCCTTGTGACTCTGTCCGGTGGTCCGGCCACCAAAACTATTGGCTGCGCGGGTGCTACCCCCCACTCGGGCATCCTCGCGCAGTCGTTTCTTGACCTGAATAATTCGTAAAAATACGCCGTATGTGAGAAAAACCGTTGCGCAAAAAGGATAAATGCCGGGAAACGCACAAGCTTCGCGTAAACGAGCCCACAAGCATTACACAAGGTGCGCGGACCTGGCCGGGATACACTGGCGTGAGCACCGATTGTGTAACAGCGATCGCAATGTCCTCACCTAAAGGGCCCCTTCGCCATTCTGGCGTCGAGGTCGCGCCGCATCCGAGGCATTTCTGCGTGCCGCCGTGATGTGCATCCTGCGCGCGGCCAGCTCCCGGTGCGTCGGTGACCGCGGGAGCGTGTCCGGAATCTTCCAACTTCTGGAACTAGAAAGCCAAAATGAGCCTGATAGCAAAAAGAAGAGAAGCAGCCACGCGCTAGTCCAAGTACCTTTGGTTTCGAAGGCGACGATACCAGGGCTCCATCAGAGCCGCCACCAAGTGAGCGCCCAGGAAGCCCGGAGGAGGGCTTGCCGTTCACTGGCGAATTGATTTTAATCTTCGTTTTGGCTTCCCGGGGTGAAATTTCCTTTACTCGGGGGATTGCGCTGGCGCTTGATCTGGGCGGCGAACGTGCGGCTGGCTGGGAGTAGTTGGGAGCGCGCGAAGTGTCGGAGCCCGAAGAAGCAGAGTGGATACGCTGCAGCGGATGCGGGTGTTGCTGGATGGATGGCGCCTGCTGCACCGTTACGGGCGATGCATGCACCACCGTTGGGCGGCTTGGGTGCTGGGTCGCGTGCGAGGTACTAGAACTCGCACTTGCACCGTCCAGCACCTGCGCCGCGTAGAAGGCATTCTCCAGCATGCGATCCATGGCGCCGTCGGTGGCACGCGGAGCAGACAGCGTCTTTCCCGCCTCTAGAATCATGTGGTACGAGTTCACCAGCTGGCAGGGAAGGGCATTAGCAGCGTATGTATCAAATGCAAAATACTCGCCTTGTGAAAATCGATCGAATTAGTTGCTGGAGGAGAGTAAGGTGGGTATGCGACAGGTTCGGGCGTGGGTTGAGCCACGACCACAGGGGCGGGCGCCGGCGCTGGTGTCGAGTCCCTGCGCCGCCCGCCTCTCTGGCTCACAGGCTGAGGCTGAGGCGGACTTGGATGCGGATGGGGGTGGTGGTGCGATTGCGACTGCGGCTGCTGGTATGACGGGCGCATCGGGGGTGGATGGCCGTGGCCGTGGCTTTGACGAGGATTAGGTGAATCCGGCGGCGGAACCGGCGGGGGTGCGTAAGTCCTCTGTGGAGGCTCGTCAGACCGCGGCCGCGTGGGAGGAGAGGAATATTCGAGTGGTGGTGGCGGCGGGGGCGGGGCATACGACGGATGATTCCATACCCTTTGTTGGTGCTCATTTGACGCCGGGCGGACGGGTGGGGGCGGCACGGTATTATACTGCTGCGTGTCCGGCGGCGGGGGAGGTGGCGCGTAAGACTGCGGGCCCCAAGAGCTCTGTGTCCATTGCTGGGGAGGCGTCGCAGCTGCTGGCGACATATAGGCCGGTCCAGGGGCATACTGCTGCTGCTGCTGCTGCTGGGGGGTTGGATAAGAAGGATGTGGTCGATTATGACTGTGATTACTAAATTGCTGCTGAGAGGAGTGGTGTTGGTGTTGCTGAACGGGAGAATGGGGCGGTTGGGACGAGGAGGATCCCGAATCAGACCGTATGGGTCGTTGGGGCTCGTAGGACGGCTGGGCACCGTAAGGATATTCGTAATACATGTATCGTCCATCGGACGCCATTGGCCCGACGAAAGTGCACGGAGTTCAGTCAAAAGAGAGGGCAGACCGAACGTATCAGAGTCGGCGCCGTACTAGTGATTGACACGGCTAACGCAGGAATGGGCCCCAAAATGGGTGTCACTGAGATGACCACAAGAATGAAGAGGCAAGTGCAAAGCGTGAATCACGACACGAGTTCTGGGCCAAACCCCAAAAGGAATGGTTTTTATAGCTGGAAAGATCCCTTTAACTTGTTTACTCCTAGAATAACGAAGACAAATGTGAGTAAATCAATGGACCAATCCTGAATGCCGTGGAGCGCAAACATGGTCATTTTCTGCAGGCAATATGTGCAGTTCGGTGCTCCTACGGCCTGTAGCACAATAAAAATAACGTACGCGGGTCGAACGATTTTGGATGGTAACAATTGGAATGTTGGACAATTAGTGATATCTATACAATTCTGCATGAGTATGATCCGACGTGGCCGTGATATACAGTACAGAGGAAGCTGCAAGGAGGACGCACGGAAGTAACGCGCGAAAGGCAAGTCTCAATTGCACTTGGAACCTATAGACGGCGAACAGGAATGTGAGAATGATCCGAGCAAACTGGAAACATGACGGGACGGGGTCGCGTGGACAGAACGCGTTATCACCCCCCGGACGGACGTGGCATCGACAGCGTGATGCTAGACGAACGAGGCGTCCTGCAGGCTCAAACGGCTGGACTTTCGGACCGTCGCAGCGGATAAGTGGACTGCGATCCATCCTAGTTCCGGGCGTCCGCAGCGGCGCAGACTTACCACAGTTATGGTCGACACGACGCAGGGAGGTCGCCAAGTTGGTGGAAGTAAGTAGATGGAGGGAAGAGAGCAAGAGCAAACTATGAAACTTTAAAATTAACGCAATGTAGTAAATAGTCAGTCAGCCTCACAAGGACGAAGAGTGGGCCTGAACGTAAGGCGGGGTAGTGTACGGGTTGAAAAGGGGATCCGCGTTCTGCAGGCGATTCACGAGCCAGTGGATGTGCGTTTAGTGCACTCCGGTGTCGCTGACGCTAAGGATGCTCTTCGGAAATAGAAGTCGAAGTTCGGTCCGTATCTCCGTGCACTGTCTCCGTGCACTGCCACCACAGACTTT
>JARJLF010001329.1:0-84562 GCA_029378395.1 Mycena leptocephala
GGGCACAGACACTGCACAGACCATCAAGCTACCACGCCGTCTCGCACTCAGCCGGCTCTGGCCGTGATGACAACGCGGGGTCGCAGCGGGCTGACTTTTCCTCGTGCGGATGCCACGCCGGCGCCCGGCCTATCCTTATGTTTATTCTCTTCCGGCCCCACCCATGCGCACACGCTTCAGCTCTGCCCATCGTCCATACCCACTTGCCACAATGCACCCTCTGAACTGTCGTAGCCACACTGCCGCTTGCCCCTCCCTGAATCTGTTTCCCTCGCTCGTGGGCGGCTAAGACGGGTTCGGTGCGATAGAGAAGCAGGTCCGTATGCATTGCACTCTATAGCCCTTCTCGCGCCGACCCTCCTTTATCGCCTCTCAGACCCGCTGCCCGCCCCCATCCAGACGTCGCATTCCACGATCCGGCGCCGTCTCACAGTGTGTACCTAGCTTGAGTCTCCCCGTGTGCGTGCGTTCCTCGCGCGTGCGACCTGCAGCCCACTGCATCGCCCGCTGCGTTCTCGTTCTCGCCCCGGAGTCTCGATCTAGTGCGGATGGCATGCATGGCTTGCCATAGACTAACGTGTGGTCTTCTCTGGGCACACGACACCGGTGCGCGCCTGGGGACTGAAGAGAACGAGCCACAAGACGACGCAAGCCGAGACGGGATTGCGTCGAGGGAAATGAGGGGGCACACAGCGACGCACACCCGCATCCACACAGACCTCTCACCGCCTCCACTCGTGGATAGTTCTCTCTCTGCAGAGACATCCGATATCGGCTGAAAGTTCTCATCTTCTACTCGTTCTCGTTCTCGCGATCCGCGCCAACCTCCTGCGTTCCCTACTCCTGTTTCCGCAACTCCCCTCGTCGCCTCGCCGTATGCGTATCCCGCACGCTTCGGCGTATGAATGGATATCGTCTCCCTCTCCCGCGCCTCGCTGGGTTACTGGCTCCCCTCGTTGTTAGACGTACTCCCGCTTAGAATTTTCCTCGAGGATGTACTTCCGGCTGTGTCCAATTTGATACTTTCCTGCAGTTCGTTATGCATCCCCTTGCCCACCTGCATCGCCTTCCAGTTAAGTTCTGCCATTCAATACGCAGATCGGATGCAGCGCGCACGATAGACAAGAAGTCCGCACACCCACTCCACCTTATAGTTATCTCCTCTCGCGTTGACATTCCTTTGCAGCCCGCCTGCCCAACCCGTCTTCTCCCCATGTAAGTAGCTTGCGTGGTGTTTTTATCTCGTCCCATTGGTCTCGCATTGTGATTGGTAACTCAGTTTCACTAGCTAACCTGATGCAAAATTTCTTCGCCCAATTTTTGGGACAATCTTATGTTTGCAGGAGCTGAAGAGGAGTTCAGCGTCATGATTCGCGCGCGCAGGAATCTCATATTTGAGTCAGAACCTGTTCTTCGCGTCGAATCTAAACAACTGAATTTATGGAGAATCCAGGTGCGTTGATTTTATTATGTCCTGTCGCTCCCGAAAAATGATGCTAATCAAGTTCACAGAGCGAATATGGCGTCTTCCATCGTGCTCCAGTGCTGCTTGCCAAACGCGTCGCTTCGTTCTCCTGTGCCCTGCAAGAATTTTGCCTGGATCCATTCGTCCTGAGTATGGAACCTGCTCTTGTTCTTCACATCACGGCGTGCTGCCTTTCTTGCGGCAAATGGGCTGTTGTGACAGACATAGGTTCTGCGGTGTGTCAAAGATCCTTCGAGAAGCTGAGGCTTGCGCTGTCAGCCAGCGCTGATTGTGCGCTACAAGGCGCCAAAACCAGAATTGTATTGTACAGCTACTATATTGTACAAAACAACGACTGCCTTATCGACACCGTCTCTTCTCCCCCCCCCCCCCCCCCTCTCCCCCTCCCATCGACTGCTATCCCTGTGCTCGTTGTGACTTGGCTGCATCTGTCCGAGGCATTCCTCACTAGCTCCGCAGAGTTTTCAGTATCGACGGGGCGATTTTCCGACTTCATTTCTGGCAATTCGTGGGGCGTGACGAACCCAGCCCGGCAGGCCCGCCTGCCCACTTGGTGAACTTGCTCACGACGATTACGACTAACATGGTCAAGGTTGATCGTTCCCTAAATTTCCTTCGATGGGGCGAAGATGTGCCTTAGATGGAACCCAGAGCAAGTCCTCCAGATTTCGACCTACATGCCACTGGGGAGCCGGATCTACCGATATCTCCCTCGAAATATACATTACCGAGCGTGCTCGAAAAGATATACCAACACTACGCCGGTACATCAGTTTCACTCGTGCGCTTGATATGGGATTTGACTCTGCAAATCAACACTCTAGATGGTCATCCCGACGCGCTTCAACGGGTTATAATTGCCATCCATGTGAACGAAGAGAGGATGACAAAGATTTTCCGCAATTATAGGACTCGTCTTGTGCAGCGAATCAACTCATTTATTATTATTATTTTGTTATTTTGCTGCTTTGCAGTACTTGTCCCACAAGTATTGGATGCACCTATTGGGACTTGGGAGAGAAATGGAACGCCAGAGGACATGCCGACCCGGGATGGCGGGCGTCGAGCGTGTTCGCAAACTGTCATCTACTGAGCTCCTACATTGACTTCGATCGCCTTGTACTGCACGGTACGTCATTGATACCCCGAATATATCGTGTTACCAACTCGAGCCCCTTCAGAAAATGGTAATATTCATCTACAATGTATGCGCCGGCTCACTCACCACCGGCTAGCCCTTGTTCAGAGAACGAAGGAACTCAGGGCCCGATGCAAAGAGCTCGAATATCTTCTCCGCACAAGGCGGTCCTGCCCCACCACCAGGGCTCAAATAATCAGTTTAGTTCGGAGCGTCAAACATTCTTCTGTATTGGAGGAGGATATGGAGTGTTTGCAACATCGAGAGTACTTCAAGGAATTGTATTTCAAATTCTGTGAATTGTCTCTCATGGGCGAGAGTCCTGGGCCGACCATCCGACAGCTGCGTAAATTGGTGAAAGACGAACTTACATAATCGGGCCAATCGCAAAGTGGAAGAGTTCAATGCTGTGCGAACGCATTATGAAGATGGAGGCCGCCGTCATCTCGTCGCCCTCATGCGGGAAAAAGCCGAAGCTGGTGAATATCCAACATAGTTTATCCGGTCCGGCTATACTGATGGTCGATTTCAAGCGAGGAAGGCGGATTTCGAGGGGGGCGGGGCGTCGGGGGAGGAAAGCCGAGAGATTTATGACCAATTGGAGAAGATCGATCGAGGTCTTACTAAAATCGGGGAAACTCTGAAGGGATCCAAGGAGTTTTGGGAGGGTGTAGACCGGAAATTCGATTCTAACCCTAACACAGATCAGACGTATCAATATGGCCATCATTTTCCTCTCCCTCCGTTTTTTTAGGTAGATACCCTGGCCTAACACTAACCTCTAACTCTAACCTCTAACCTCTAACCACTAACCTCAGCCAACTAACCCAAACCCCTAACCAATCTCGTCTGCAAGCCAGCGATGGAAAGATCCACCGGATGGGATAATAACCGGTCCCCAGATAAGTCCTGGGCAATTCAAGAGGGGGTTGAGAATAGTACTCTCGGCGTCAGGAATTGCATTGAACACGCTGAGGAGATTCACGCTAAACTTAAGACTGTCCATCAGGCCGCAAAGCGCCACTCCAACTCAAAAAAGATACGCAAGGCCGATGATAAGGTTGTTAGCGATGCTGAAAACTTGGCTAAGAATTGTACCGACGTCCTTCAAACTCGAACGGCGGTCGAAATCAGGCTTCGCAATCCGCCATGTGATCGAAAGAGCGGACGCAAGGCACTCTCCTCGTTGACGATGGGGCTGGGCAATCTCGTGAGCGGCTACCAGAAACTCTCGCTACGGTTCACGAAGTGGGCCGAGACGATCTACCTTCTCTTCTGGTTTGCTGGAAGCATTGCCGAGAAACTGCAATGTAAGTAGTCACTCGGTCTCAGACACGAGTCGCTGAACTCATAATATTTTGTAGTGGATTACCAAAGTTATTATTCAAGGGACTTTTTATCTCCTCTTATTCGTCATATGCCCTTCCGTTTGAGGCCATATTCATGCTTGTCGATCGGCACCTTCACGAGATCCAGAAACGTTAGACCGAAGGAGTGGTGAAAGTGGATAGACTTACCGCACCGTAAATTTCTGAATTTGTGTCCCTCACTGCGTTCCGACCCCTTGTAGGCACATACTGTGTCTACCGGTGTAGACAAAACGTAGACAAACCTGTTGGCCTACATATGCCTACGGCATGTAGACACTCTTGGTGTACAAGAGTCTACATGTGTTTAGTATGCCTATGTTCGTCTATGGCAGTAGGTCAATGTAGACGAGCATAGTGGGATGCAGACCGACATAATTGGGAAATAGCAAAGTCGAGGTCAATTTCAAGTTGGGGGAGACCAAGGTGTGTCTACGGCTGTCGACAAACGTAGGTGAAGCTAGGCGAAGTTTGTCTACGTGATGTAAGCTCACGTAGCCGAGCGAACACGAGCGTAGGCAATGCTGTGCCGATGTCACCTTGCCTACCGCCATCGACACACCTAGGCTTACTTTGACCCACGTAGCCGAGCTTAGACGAGCGTAGGCAAGGGTGTGCCTACAGGGGGGAGGGGGAACGCAGTGCCTGAGCCTTTCATCGTCTATTTCCTTTATTTTAGATTATCATAGATTCAATGTTCAATCCGTCCATCCCCACTGTCTATCTAGTCTATGGTTACTCGTATAAGTATGGCCCCGAGAGCCTGCCCGTGCTATGTAGGGAAGGGCAGGATCAGACTTGGACACCCTACCTTTTAATTAATTCAGCATGCAAGCCAATTAAATTCGAACTCCGGGTGGGCATATTCTCCTTACCTGAATTATTTGGATCGGTCAGGGAAGAAAGATATGTCTGAAAGTGGATATGTCAGAGCAGAAGAAACCTCCGCCTGTTGCAGGTGGAATGGAAACAAAGGACGGTTGGCCCACAACGATTAAAACGGAGGTTGTATGGGCGTATGAGTCAGAGGGGGTTCGAACCCCAGCGAGGTACTCAGAGGGATATTAATAGGACTCATCGAGGAGTGCTCAGTGAGTCGGCAGACCAAAGACCAGTTTTATTTTAATCATGAGCCTGGATGAGGCCGGTTCAATTCCAGCCAAATATCAATCGGAAGCTTGTCTGCCGACGTAGACAAGAAAAAAACAAAGCGAACAGAAAAAGAAGAAGAAAAAGGAAGCAATAAAGACAGTCGTAATTCTATAACGAGGGTGAATTAATATGCTAGGTACGATTTCAGTAGTAATTTTTAACTAATTTTACCGTTACTATACTAAAAGGTTTCGCGAATGTTTTGCGGGCCAGAAGCAAACTTTTTTTCGGAGGGATCAATGGTCAGGACGAGGTTAGACTTGAACGTCGTTGCGTACCGAAATCACTAGACCTCCCAGGCCTTCCGCTCCGTAATATTCGGCTGAATGCTCGCGGACCCACTAATTGAGCGGGTGCTCTGAGAGCCAGTTGTCTCGATCTCGCCCGCGCGCAGGTACCCGGGTATCTCTGGGGACGACGTGCCGCCTGCGCTCATTCCGCGAGAGAACGGGAGGGCAAGGTGCGTCGGAGCAGTTACAGCCCTCGCGGAGCGTATTTTATCGCGGGAGTTGAGCGTCCACATCGCGGCCATGGCGTATAACTTTGGGAGCATGACGTTTGCGATGACTGAGATCCAAAACGGTATTGAGAGTCCAGTCGTCGTTGTAGGTGATCTTATGGCAGCGATGGTAGCAACGAAATCGACCAACGCACAGAATGCCCCTGGTGTGGCGGACTGGCGTTTCAATGGTAAGCGGAGCTCAGTTTGGTGGAGATGAAGAGATATTTGCCTGTATTGCCAGCCAGAGTAGCGAGCTTAGCATGGATGCCATTGGCCCACGGTGGAGGACGGCTTCAGAGTGTCGCTGGATGGGAGCGTGAATGATGGGAATACTAGAAGGATTGAGCGCGCACTAGCAAGTAAAACACTATACTACCGGTTTGGAGGAGATCTCCACCCATGGCGAGCCCAAGATGCATTGTAACTATAATCAGAACGAGTGAGAATCCAGTTAATTTGAGATCGATTAAAACAGACTCAAAAGGGCTGCAATTGATCTACTTGTAAAGAAGTAGGCCTGATAACGCGTTCAGTGTCGTTGACGGATGAATATGTACGAGACATGCCGCAACACTCGCTGCGGTAAGTGCGAAAATGAACAAGCTTATGGCGACAACCATGATGTATACGTTATGAGATAGTGTCTTGGAACAGGCTGAGTAAAAAGTGGATGCCCCAGAGAACAGAAATTACTCACCCAAAGACGATGACAGAAGAAAATCTGGACGTAGAACGCGATGGCAGCTTCAAGTATCAGATTCATCTGTGACAACCATTTCGTGATCCACAAATTGTGTATGGGTTCCAGATATTCGAACAGAGTGACATTCTGGATCCATATCATGGCTCTGAGCGGAAGGCTAAAAGAAATTTCTCAGCGAAGAAAACAAACGCACATGACTTGTATGGTTTTCAGCGTCGTCAACAGCGCAAGGCCCGCCACGAAAAGCTTCATCCACACGGAGTCCCGCTGGTTCACATTCGTGTAGTGGGCAAACTGCGCACACAGCACGCCCTGGAGAAACAGGTCCGCACCCATTACGAGATCCTGAGACTCAAACATCAGCTTGGTATCCGCGTAGCTGGAAATGGGCAGACCAATATGCCAGAGAGCGTAGCCTCGGCGGGAAGAGAGGGCATTTTAGGTATTTAGAGTCGGTGTAGCCAATATGTAGGAGTCGGGAGACTGGGACAGGCGTGACTGGAAGAAGAGACGGACAAGTCTGAGAAATCTCGCAATTGAGTACTAAAATAGTTCGGGACTCACCGCACAATTTGATATTCAACTTGGACTTCCCCGATCAATTTCGCTTCGGCCCTGATCGGGTAATGTTACTGCCAAATGAAATGCCAACACCATCTTGAGTGCCGAGTTTAGCTTCGACTCTGGTAATTCACACAGACATCCTTGAAATATCCTCCTGAGTCCGCATACAGTGGGGAAAACCAGGGAAGTTGATTGATTCGGAGACTGAAAGTGGATTGATTCGGGCAAGACCCGTTTTGGCTGTCATTGCCACAGGGTTTCCCCGTCTCCCTTCAACACCTGAATTTGTGTCAGAGTCGGTGATGTGGCCGGAAGGAGCGTAGGTACTGTAGTATTTTGACCAAATATTCAGGTTATTTGACAGCTGGTAGTGAACTCAACTTCTCTGGCGGTATGAGAGAGTTTTCAGCCCAAATACTAAGTAGCTTCAAAACTGTGAGATTTCTGCCGGCAACTGGTAACTTTCCCATGATTGGCCACAAATGACACGATTTGGTGACACCTGGTCACACTTAGTCGAAAAATTACAGTATCTTGCGTAGTTATGGCATTCCAAACAGTTTCGGAGTTCTTCTTGACAGTCAACATAGGCTTAGTTATAGCTTGAGCGACTGAATACACAGACTGAGTACCTACGTCTGGTCGCCCACCGGGCTGCCCAATGTTTGACGGCCCTTCAGCACTTCGGCATTTTCATTCCTACCATAGAGGATACTCAAGCCGCCATGTCGAGCGCGGGAGGATTTCAACTGTACGCTCCTTTGTAGAACCAACATTACTTCCGGTGAACTTTTGAAGTCCGGAAATGAAGTTCGTTTGTCCTCGTCTGGGTTAGCCGAATGGCAATAGATCCTGGAAAGACTAAAGTTTTCCGATGGATCCAGCGAATGAGTTTGAAGGTGAGTAGGCAGCGAGACTTAATGTCGAGGAGTGAGGCAGAATATCAAACCCCCCGTGCGATATTGAGGAGAAAAAGAACGACAAAAAAGTCCCGACGGAGGTACGGTGCCCATCTGGCTCCCAAGGTGTGCTCAGTCCGTGAAAAACGGGAGTATGCAGGATCATTCTGTGGTCGTGAGGCAGCTAGTGCGATCTCGATTGAAGACAATTGCGCATCTCGTTGATATTGCAGAGAGTGTACGTGCCTCGGTAGATAAATATTGGTCGTCCCTAGTGCCTTACAGAAGTGCGCGTGTGGCGGGGCTGCGGCGCAGGGTCATAATAAAGGCCCAAGCTGTCGTGCTGTCATCTATCAGTGATTGCCGGAGGAGCAAGCAGGTGGCCTGGGCCACCTGGATGGGAATGGGCGGAAAACGACGATAAGACAACGTACAGGGCGGAATTTCAACGCGGGGAGCAAGAGGCAGAGCACCACAAACACAAGGATAATGCAACGATGGGGCCGACGAGCGAGATATCGGATGACGCGGGCGGCTTTAGCGCGGAAAGGAGTGTGCACTTGCGGATGGGGGAGAAGATAAGGATGACGATGGAGGATGACCTCCACTTCCAATCCGCGTCCGAGGAAAGGACGGTACGCGTAGTCGTTGTCGTCGGACACCGCATGGGAGATCAATAGTTCGGGCAACAAGACGTGAGGAATATTAATATGTAGCTAGGAAGTTCTACGCAGAGTAAACACGAGAATGAGAATGGAAACCTTCCAAAAGATGCGAAACAGTCATTTGAACCCCCAGCCTGCAGCACTTCAGACCCATCCTTCCAGCCGTATTACGCCGAATTCTGAATTCAACAATCCGTGCTCTCCTATCGCTTCCACTTCACGCATGCTCGTACACCCAGAATACTGCACTAAAAACCATGAGCATCAACTGAATCTTCATTACCAATTTGAAAGTCTCGGAGAAGGGGAGGATGTCGTGGTGCAGATTAGATGCCCCGATGGGATCGTCCTCCTCTGAGCAAGATTTCTCGGTATCCACGACTTCATCGCCTATCAGATAGAACACAAAGGTTTCAGTGGGAATGGGAATGGTGTGGCTCACCGTGCATGTGTATAAGCGGGGGAGTAGTCTCTGTCTCTGGGGATATTCTATAAAGCGGCTGCTCAAGATGCCGCGCGACGTCTTGACTATCGGGATCAAAACCCTTGGCCTTGTGAAATTGGCGCAGTCCCGTGTACACGCTAGCATCCCAAGACCAAGCCCAGACTTCCGTGATGAGCTGAAGAGCAGGAAATCCGACACGTGTAGCGTCTTCTGTGCTGAGACGATCCTGCCCCGATGGATCGAAAGACCAATATGCAGGACAGTGCGGCCATCTGAATGATGTCGGTCCGGCCCGGAGATCTTTTGCTGGGCAAATAAATAGATAACCCCGCGGACGGTCGTCTGTAGTTGCCGAAATTCGAATCTGGAAAGAGATCTCCTCCACAACGACTATTTCAATCATTGTTACTGGGAGAAGTAAGATCAAGGATGGATGGACTAGAAACGCACCATATTCATTGAAATTTGACCTGATTCCGAGACGGTTGAAAATGTGATTTGCTTGACTAATCCAAGAGTGGGGCAGCAAACTGGGGTACCACATGTTTAGCAAGAGGGTACTGCCCGAGATAGCACCGGATTTGAAACTTAAGTGAACATGAGTATCATATTTCACTTCTGTGACAAAAAAATGAATCACCGTAGCCAGCCGTCATTCATGACCTCTCCCTCGGCTCCGCACCAGCAGGGTCTGTAAATGCCTACATCCGGCAAGAATGCAATCTCAGCCGAGACGTCAAGTTGCTTGTTCGAGGAACAGGCGAGTACGGCACCCAGAGTCGCTGTCTCATTGGTGGATACGGTGATGGTTCTGCGCCTTGACAAATTCCAATAACATATCGAATGAAACTGTTCTACAGTCAGGGAATTAATGACCGTTCCCTCTCGGTCTGGGGCATTCAAGTAAGTGATTCCCTGTGGGTGGGTCATCACATCCAAATCGGAATACATGTACATGTAGGTGCGGATGTCAGTGCTCGGTACGAGGTCTGCGCACAGCCGACCAGTTGAACGACGTATCCAGAATGTGCATTTCCGCGCAGTCTGGAGTCATTGATATTCGAAAGTCAGTGGTGCCTCCAACAACTGGCTGAACTCACCAATGATTCTTGAACGACAGATTGAAAATATGTTTGCGCATCCTGGGATAGCGTCAGCGGGCTGACCAGAAGATAGACCTTTTCATACTTTGAACTCCGTGGCCTGCAGGCAAATTCCAAAGTTCAGCAAGTGGGAAATATAAGAGGCACATACACAGTAGCCCCAGATATATACAGTCAAGATAGGTGAATAGCGATAGAGTTCCAGAAAATGTCGAAAAGGTATCAAATCTAATTGAAGGTTATACGCTGCCAGTCAGTTGTCTTGAAAACACCCCTGGCTTACCGTCGTAAAAAACTGTAGCGTGCATGGTTGGCGAAGTTGTGAAACCGCAGAGTTGAATAAAATACGGATGGCTGACAGGAAAACCATCAAGATCGGAAGAGCTGTTTCGATTTCCTCTTACCGAAGCCGTGAGCATCGCTTAATATCCTCCCACCAGTCCTGCAAGGATTAATATGGGCAGATACCAGGAAAGCGGAATCTCACTTCCTCTGCGCTGGCCCCAGCGTACATGGCCACTGTCATATTCCCCTCTAGACCAACTACTCTGGCGGAGTATACACGACGAACTGAACCTCGATCACGTAGGTGGCCGATGGCCCGCGTTCCTCCTTCCAATCTTATTTCGTCTTGGAGACATATATCTCCGAGGGGAATCATTCGGAAGTCTGCATTATGAAATATACTGCTACCACATGGAGGCATGGGCGGTGCGGCAGTTTGAATGTTGGTGATGCTTGTGAAGGTACCGCCGGCCACAGCGAAGTGCTGCGAGCCAGAGAAAAAGGCGCCCAATCTGGATCAGGCGCGCCGTGAGACATGAGCGGTGAATGCAGTGAGAATAAGCTGACGCTGCAGATGCAGGATCCTCGGGGTTCCGGTGGGAGGTGGATTCAGGATTCTCGCGCAGTTCTCTGTCCATGGTGGGCTGGCGATGGTGATGGAAAGAGGAAGTGCAGATAAGCGCCGACCTAACAACTTTGGCTTTATGATGACGCCGGGCCAAACTCAGGCAAACTAGGTCAAATAAACACATTCTCTCTTCCCTAAGTTCCATTTATCCTGGTTTTCGGACGCGTGCGCTCGCTACGCTGGCCGACATTCTCGCCCCGAAGCCGTCGTAGCGGCCCGGGGATCTTTCCTGCGCCGCGATAACGACTTGGATCACGCACCTCAAACGTCCTCGCTGCAAGTCGCATGAAGCTGGACGAGGGGCTGAGGACTGGTTGCAGGGCTGGGCCTGAGGTGGAGGGTAGTCCGGTGGTACTTTTGCAATCTTGGTCGTCGCCTTGGAAGGGTCCGGCTCCTTCTGCGTATAGAATGACCCACCTCATCCAGTTCCCCTAACCGCTACCGTCTACGCACCGCCCACACCACCTCAGATCCAGCGATCCCCCTCACCAAATCTCATCATCTTGCCACATCCGAACCGCCTCCACCCCTCCACTCGTCCCACCCCTTCGCCTCCCACCGTTCTCTGCACTATCTTCCGTGCGATATCCCGCGATCTTCGTGGTCATAACGCAACGCACCATCGCTCCCTCTCTCGTCCATCGCAACCCGTGGCTGTCGCTCCCGCACAGGTGCGCGAAACAAGGAACAAAGTCAACCCCAGAACCCAGACCACGCCACCGCACAAACTTATATACTCTGCGCGCTATTGAAGTGCTTGCCACCCATCGTCCCGAGACCCTATCGATGCCTTTCCCACCAACGAGCAACGAGCGAGACTGATATGACGCCTTCAACGGCGGCACCCGTTCTGCTCGGCGCGATTACATGGTGCTGTGTTTCACATGCGATTGGGGCCGAAGGTACGCCTCCGTGCTGTATCAGTATCTGATCCTCGCCTTGTGCACCGTCGACCTGAATTGCGCCAGTCCGGACGTCATTCCTGGATCGACCTTGAAGGTGCGTATCCTCTTTCTACCTTCAACTCCGCACGCCTTGTTCGCCCACCTCAGGCTGCCGCGTCTTTTCTGTCCATCTCGCAGGTTCTCTTTCCCCCGCCCGCTTTTATTCTGCACTCCCTCTTTCTTCTCCCCATCTTTCCCGGGACCTTTCCTCATCTGCGCCCAAGCGAGCCGAGTTTGATGTATGCAAAGTTACATGTCGCATCGGCGGCTCTCCACATCCCCTTCCCCTTCCCTTGCACAGCCCCGCTTCACATCGCCGCGCCATCCTACCCATGCGTACTTCCTTCCTTCCTATCGCTTATCCTGCGCCTTTTCCTGCGCCTTTCCTCCACTCATCTCTCTTCCGCTCTTCTATCTTTCGCCTTTGTGTCTTCCTTTGTCA
Source organism: Mycena leptocephala (assembly GCA_029378395.1). Classification (NCBI taxonomy): domain Eukaryota; kingdom Fungi; phylum Basidiomycota; class Agaricomycetes; order Agaricales; family Mycenaceae; genus Mycena; species Mycena leptocephala. The sequence goes on from JARJLF010001329.1 coordinate 12,324, forward strand.
TTCTCTTCCACCGTGCTGCGTTGAACGCGCCCATGGTTATTCTGGTCCCCATTTGCGTAGCTTTTGGTTTCCGCATGCGGGATGCTCTCCGAATCTGAATCTCATCACTTTCTCCACTCCGAAGAGGAGGACCGTGCCCATTTCCCCATGTGCAGCGACACGTGGACGACCCGCGATCTAATATGAAATTGATTCCTCCTCTTCTTCTCGGCTTGGATATTTCCCCTCCCATTCTCGGCTTGGAAATTCGACTAGATTGGCTCCGCATGGCTTGCTATCTCATTCGCATTCGCACTTCACCAGACCGTTGTTAGTTGGCTAGGCGAATCTCCCCAGGTGTGTCGCGCACACGTTATTGCACCTCGGAGTAATCTGTGTGACAGTTCCAGAGTCATTGTTCTCTCTGCCATGGCTGACTCTACAACTTGCACACAGTGCGAGCCCGCCGCGACCACCGAAACGTTGCCCCCAAGTCCTCGCAAGATTATGGTAGTTGCCATGCGGCTGTTTTCAAATCCTTTTTTTCTCCAGTCTTTTTTTTTCTGGGGAGGGGTTTACCTCTGGATCACGACATGGTGAATCTCCCACCCTACTTGAACTTTCGCGGACACTGCGACGCCACTGCTTCTCGAGAGGATAGTGGTGGTGATTTTACATGTACGGGATGAAATGTTTTTGGTAGATGATTCTTCCGCGCTTAGTGAGTGCCTTGTGCCTTCGGCCTTTTTACTCTGCGGGTGGCCGCACACTTTCTGTATGATTCCACTTCTACATACCTATATAGCTCATGTGTACTTCATGGCAAATGGATGTCTTCTTCTGTCGGCGGAATTGCCGACAGCCAAAGGCGTCACAGCGACGAGGTCAAGCGATTCCTGTGTGTACTCATACGATATAAAAAATTACCAAGGAAACAGATGGGTATTGACCGAAATCCTGGCCCGAGCCATCAAAAGCACTGATCCCAGTGCAAAATTCGTTGCACTGTGCTTTGTAGTGAGCCGAGTTTTATGGGACCTGTGGTGATTACTTCCATGGCCTAAAGATATGTTCTACAAAAAAATCCGAGCCCAAAATCGAAGAGCAATAGGACCTACGGGTGATTTTAACACGTTGTCACAAGATGTCACAGTCGTCTGCCCGCCTTTGATTTGTCACGCTCTCACATCCTACGGCCGTTCCACCTCGTTTTTGACCTCGATTTCTTCTGTAACATAGTTTATTATACCATAGAAGTGGATCTACCAAGTCCCATAAAGATCGGTTGCCTACAAACTTCAGTGCATCGAATTTTACATAGGCATCAGGGGATTTTTGCGCTCGGTGCAGGATGTCAGTCAATATCCATCTGTTTTCCTCGGAAGTTTTTTCATATCTTACGAACACACACATGTCGGTTTAATTTGAGCCACTTCCGATGGCGATTGGGCAAGAAATGAGCTCAAGCGAATGCATTTTGCACTTCTAGAACATTTTGCACTGCAAAGCTAATTCCCACTATCTTTAGGAGTTGGGTCTTGGGTGCCCTATCACAAAGTCTCGGTAGATGCCGGTGGCTATGATTTCCAATCCCGACCTTTCCCGATTGAAGTTCCGGTTATCCCGATCAGCAAGTTGCTCTGATAGGATGTTTTACCCTACTAGAACGACTTTTCCTTTTTTCACTCCAATCCATTACAGATGTCTGGGGCCCTGGCCCTATGCTCTCTTCACGATGATTCACCGAGTGATTCGCAAATATCTGTCGGGTTTATGGGAACAGAACTTTGTTCACTAATTCTTCCAACCAGAATGTGTAGAGTCGCTCCAACGACCTTGTTACAATCTCGTCATTTTCGTTTTGCCTCAAATTTCTTTGGAATCCTCTCAGGGGTAGAGAATCCCCAGACGGTTTGGGCAGTTTCAACCTTTCTGAATTAGCCCGGATATTTCGCGAATGGGTTGCAGATTTCTCAATCAAAGCCTAAGTGTGTGACAAATTTAGATAAATAATGGCATGCCCACTGCAAAATACTGAATTCTTATGAACTGTACGGACACTCATAAGAAGTAAGTACAGCGCTCGAAGACAATTCTGTAGTTGGCACCCATAAAATGTGCTTGAACGGAAATATTTTACCTCTATGATAGTGGGCCCTGCCGCATCAGCGGGCTTACCTGTGTTTATTATAGTAAGGCCAAATATAGTACGCCTCATCAGATCTGGCGGGGATCATCAGCGCCATCCGCTTGTATCCGCTCTCATATCCGCTTTGGGCACATGGGCATCAATCATGACATCCCTGTTTCACACTCTTCCCAATTGGCACGTTTGTGTTCGCTTCGCAAATGGAACTTACACGACCAGACGGAAATCTTGTGCAACTGTAAAATTGGCTGGCTTACAGTTATGTTAGCGAGGGTTCTTAAGATTTTCATAAGTCGTGATCTCGGTAACGAACAGTAGCGGCGGTATCAGATCGCGGTGTAACCGGTGTCTGGACTCAATCTGGACTTGTCAAAAAGACGACAAAAGGTCCGTGCGCGCACAGCCCACGCCCACGTGCAAGTTGGTTTGTCGAGACACATGTCCAAGCCGCTTCTACTCAACGACGATCAAGCACCCAAATCCATACATCTGTGTCACTTGGCAGAAGGCAACGCAACTCCTCCGAGCTTCATATCTCGGCGTCCGATGGACTCAAGGTTTTCACGCTTCAAGTGTCTTGGATGTTATTCTGGCATAGGCAGCCGGCCATTCCCTCAAGCATTCCCTAATGTCAATTCTCTACTATCAAACCCCCGGATCGTCTTCGGGCATTTATTTTTCACCCTGGATATCTCACTGTATTCAATGCATTAGAATATATTATTTTATGCCTCAATCTCTGACTGCGTGAGCTCCAGTATATATGAATAGGAGGCGGAAGGGGTGCAGCTTTCTGCTGGCAGTGCCGGTCACATTTCCTGAAGGGGCACATCAATCTTAGCATAATCTTAAGATTTTTCACCTTAAGATTTTCTTAACCGGTCCCCGTTTGCGATTCCAGTAATGATTTTACAATGAAACGTTAAGACCCAAAAACTCAGTGTGACGCTAAGCCACCAGTGCAGCCATGTACAGTCTCAACCGCATCCTAGTTCTCACGGACCTCCGGATAGCCGCAGAGACATAACATGGTGCGGAGCTCTCCGTGACATCTATCTTACCATTTCTGCGGGTCCTATCTGTTCCTAATCAGAATCCCGCGTGTCACGGAACTAGATCGCTCGTATCTAAGCACCTTCCAGATGTGAACAAGTGAATAAACAGAGTTTTATCATCATCATTGGAAACGGATAGGCCCTCGGTCACTCCCTCCTAGCTCCGACCAAAATCGAAGATCTGGGTTGTATTACTGGGCTTGGGACCCTTGTTTTACTCTCTTCCGCAGCTATGCTAGTTCATAGGGCGTGAGCGGAGGCCTAAGCAGATTGTCAGCCAACGGAGCCGGATGTGATGTAAGCCGCGGAAAAGGCGGAGGGAGGGAGAAGCAGAAGGGCAAGGAAGCCGAATCGGCATTACCTCATATGCAGACGACCCCTGAAAGCAGGCTGGATTCTATTGAGCTATCAAACTCGCCGTCCTACTGTAAGGGCCATGGCGGATCAGCTCGGACATGTCCCCTTCCATCCTACTTGTATTGCCGTTATGATACTTCGGTAGTTACTTAGATACGTTACCTCACCTGTACTTTATTATCCCTTGATGGATATCGCCGCTTCCTTTTTCGCCCTTCTGCCCCGCGACACCCACCACGTTATGGAATCCTTCACGCTAACAACTGGCACAGCTCTCCTTGCTCTCTCACTCGCCATCTATCAGCTCGGAAAGCCGAAACCCCTACCACACATTCCGCACAACAAACTTCATTGGTTCACGGGCGACTTCCCATTCATTCTGCAGGTGGGGAAGGAGAAGTCAGGCTTCTCCTATGCTTTCGATGACATCGCAACACGCCTTGGACCGGTTTCTCAGGTGTGTGAGCTTAGCGTTGTCCAAGTCATCGGCAGTTATATTCCTTCCAGGTGGTTCTTGGACTTGGAGCATCGTGGGTTGGTAAACTCTTCGGCCCCGGGAATGTGATCGTCGTTGTCGCCGTGAGTCTTTATCCACCGCTCCTGGACTATATAAATTCACATTGATCGGTGGTAGGATGCGCAGGAGGCGCAGGACGTTCTTGTCAATCGAAGTGCCGAGTTTGACCGCTCAAAGAGGACCTCCCTCTTGTACGTTTACCACTCTATAAGTTCCTCAAGATGCAGCAGTGACTTTCTATCAAGGTTTGAAGCCACCCTCCGTCAGGGAATGCTCGGTCTCCCAACGGGGGAGCAATTTAAACAGCATAAGCGATAGTGAGTTTCCAGTATCGCCCCGCTGCTCCCGCCCTAAGGTTCCGCAGCCTCGGGATAACTATGACAAGCCCTTACCTGGCCCGCATGACCCCCCGAATGATCGAGCATGTGCAAGAATTGGTCGAAGTCTGGGCTATTGGGGCTAGTCGGCTGCGAACGGGATCCTCTGGGGACGTCGCCATCAACGCTATCGAAGACCTCAGACTCCACACCGTAGATGTCATTGCTTCGATCACGTTCGGTACATCATTGAACGGCACCAGGACGCTCTTGAATTACCTTGAGGCCAATCCCTCCGCAGGACCTTCTTCTCGCCTAGCAGTGCCTCAGCTCGTCCTTGATCTCGAAGTGTTGCTGCACACGATTGCGGATGGCGGGATGTTTCCAGTGCCCAGCCTCCTTCCATGGTGGACGCGAACCTTCAATCGCAAATGGTGCAGCGCTATTGGTAGAATCCACGCTGTCCTGACAACACGACTGCAGACTGCCCGCGCGGAGTACGCTTCGGAAACCAGGGACTCGGAAAAACCTGCCCCCCATAAAGCTGAGAATTTGCTTGAAATGATTTTGGAGCGTGAAAGGGAAGACGAGTATAAGGGGGTCGCGGCGCTCACGGAGTCGGAAATCGTCGACGAACTGACGACTTTTGCCTTGGGTGGAGCCGAAAGTAAGCCCCAATCATACGTACGAGACTGTCTAGCTGATCCTCGTCATATGCGAACTTCAGCCACCCCAACCACCATGCAATGGGCACTCAAGATCTTGTGCAAGCACCCAGATGTCCAACGCAAGCTGTACTCGGAGCTCTTGGAAAAAATCCCTGCGATTGCCACGCGCGCGCCGACGTACGCCGAAATCTCGGACGAAACCAACCTGCCATACCTGTCTGCGGTGGTGTACGAAGTGTTGCGATGCGCGAGAACTATAGCTGTTGTCACACGCATCGCGACGCGCGACACGGTGGTGCTGGGATACCCCATTCCTAAAGGGACCGAGGTACTGTTTCCGATTGGAATGATGCAACAGCTGGAGAGCGACGCGTCTAAGAATGTCACGGATGGTCTAGACTCTGTTCGCAGCTATTCCAGCAAGGGTGGGCGGAAGACCGGATATTGGTCCGCGTCGGACGTTCATTTGTTCAACCCGGACCGGTGGTTGAGGCAGGATGGATCATTCGACGCAAACGCTGGACCGTGGCTGCCCTTCTCGACCGGTTTCAGAGGCTGCTTCGGAGCGAAGTTGGCAGTGAGTATCTTGTGTGTTTCACCATCGCACGTACTAAATTTAACCTGTCCCAGCTTATCGAATTGCGCATCTTCTTAGCAATTATTCAGGTGAACTTTTTCTTCGATGCGGTGCCGGAGGAGCTCAACACGTGGGAGTCGCGTGAGGCTCTTACGAGCCACCCCGTTCAGTGCTACATCCGACCGGTTGCCTGGGACCAGATGGAGAACAACTAAACGTCGCCAAAGACCAGGGGTTTCGAGAGTTCAAAACAATACGGAGAAGGTCCAAACAGTAGTTTTCGTCTAGTTTGCGGACGTAGGTAGACAATAGATACCTTGAGCGCAGTAACGGTGCCCCTGACTGGGCTACATGTATGATACCAATCTTCGATCACTATTAGTTCAAATACGTCTGTCTGAAGCCTTTAAACTCCGACAGGACATCACCGAGTTTTGGCGCCATTATATGTGGACCACGTAGCACCACGACGTTCGGACAAAGTGCTCACCCCCAGTGTGCTTGACCTTTAGCGATACATCGTCCAGTTTATAATCCATGTTGAAATGTGGTCTGTCACGTGTCCGTCACCGTTACTGTATCCTTACCCCTTCCGTTCGGATCTCCTTGACGCCTCGTTGGACTATATATCTTCCTGTGTTTCCTTGTTGCTCTAGCTTTATCCCCCCTCGCACCTGTACCCCCCGTACCGTTCTTGCGTATATATCCCTGCTCCGTACAACTGCCTGTGTGACTGCCAACCTTCCAACAATCCACAGACATCAGCAGCAGCGCAGCTTCTCCAAGCCCACCCCGACAGCAAATGCAGCGGAGAAATTCAACAGGTAATACAATACACAGCACCACCCTCTCACCGTCCGCAACAGCGCACAGACTGCGACAATTGCGGGGTCTGTGTTGTCCTTAGGTCTCCTTGTCGTGGTTGCGATCCTCATCTTGTGGGAAACCGACAGCGGCTCTATCGACACAAGCTCCCCGTGCAAATTCATCGAGTCGCAGGAACATACATTGCGGGAGAACTTGGGCCCAAAGCCCAGCATAACCCCGAGTGCTCATGACTTGGTCACGGCGACGCAGAGGAAAGTAAGCCTCCAGAAGAGACATTGACTCGGCGAGTGCGGCACATGGAAGCGCTGTTGAATATGGGATTGCAAGAAAGTGCGCCGCCCAGCTACGCAGGCTAAATCCCAAATTACTATCACCAGCCGAAGGGTACGGCGTAAAAGTTTAGTTCTTAGCACGGACAGGGCAGTGATGGAGGGCGTAGCCATGCCGTGCCATGTAAGCGTGTAGTAATGGGACTTGGATCAATAGCTCACGGTGAGAGGAACAGAATTTACTGGAAGAATTATAAGGACAGAGATAGGTTTCCACAAATGATTTTTTGGATGATGCTCTCGCACGGAAGGATCCAGGAACGGATTACGACGACGGAATGAGAAGGCAACAGCATCCGTCAGATCTCAAGTAGTGGTGGGACGGTTCGATTCGGTTCAAGAACCTGAACCTGATATTCGGTTCGGGAAAATCCCGAACCTTGAACCTGAACCTGGCGTTCAGGCTCAACGCGTTCAATCCGGCGTTCAACAGCGTTCGAACGCCGAACCGAACACCATTTTCGTGCCAAACTAAATTTATTCTAAAAATCGACGCTATAATGCTCTACCCAAAAATCATGCATCTCCGTCAGAATCATCACCCTCTGTGTCGTATCTAAAGTCTGCATCCAGCTCTGCAATGAGGGTGTCGATGTTTGGCTGCAATTACTCCAGCACTGATGCCCACTCCGATAAGCACTTTTCAATAATTGAAGCGCTTCGAAGATCTCCGCATTAAGGGAGTTACGGAGCTTCGTACCCGTGGGACTTCCGCTGGAAAATACGGGTTCAGCTGGAGTTGCAGACCCTTGGATGGCTAGATAGTCGCGAGCCATCCGGGCCGGTGTGCGACGTGAGGTATTATGCTTCATACAAACTCACGGGGCATTTAAAATGGATTTTTGACAGATGAGAAGGAGGGCGGCGATGTCGGGCAAAATAAATGGGCAGCCTTTGCGTGATCAGGAACTGTGGAGCTGGGGGAAATGACCGATCTATATTCCCGACGGAGACCAAAAGACGAAGAAGTCCAGAGACTACAAAAGAGGGAGAGGTTAAGGATAAGTCCAGGTATCTGAAGGATGATTGATTCTCTAATGAAAGAGTGGGTTCAATGGAGTCTGAGAGACTCGGTGAGAGAGCAGTGGTTCAGCCTTCCAGGTCGTAGTTGTCGTGCAGTGAGCGTCAGGGGTATGCGTAAATTGTCGGCCGAAAAAATCGGATGCATTCGGCGTTCGAACGCGTTCAGTAAAATCCTCAGGTCGGTGAATGCTGAACCAGACCTGCGGTTCAGGTTCAGCTATTTGCTGAAATTTGCATGAACGCATGCCCGGTTCGGTCCGGGTCAGGTTCGAACCGAATTTTTGAACCGGACCCTCCCACCACTAATCTCAAGGCCCACAGTTCATCGTCCTCTTCACCTTCCACCGCAACCAGGACTGTTCGTTTTCCTCCAGTCCATGGAGAAACTATCTTGGTGTGGAGTACCCGCAGTCTGGCCCAAAACTGGGGAAACAGACCGTCTCATGCACCTTTGTGTGCACATCCCGCTCCGGTGCCAGAAACCCATGCATCGCCCTCGGATGTGGGCGGACAGAAAGTCTTGGGGAGTACCGCTTCTTGAGCTCAAGACTAGGACAATTGTCTTGTGGATTCGTTGCCCGTGGACACATATTGGTCTCTCCCTCCTGCGTTCCGCTTCAGGACGGAATTGCCAAGCGCCTCCTGGCTTGATGAGACCAGGGGCCCGCGGAAGAAGGGTGTGCCCCGCTTGCCGCCTGTCGGGGCACAGCGAGGACAACTGGGGCAGCCCGTGCGTCGGCACCGCTGACATCGATCCCGAAACGTTTGCACCATGTTTGCACCCATGCACAGACCTTTGACATCTCCCGCGTCACCATCCGTGTCTCCCCGCATCGCTGCTTTCGGATTGCGCGTGAATGGCGAGAAAATGCCTGCGACTCTCCAGTTCATGATCCTTCTCGTTTTCGTCTCGTTTCTGTCGTTGTTGCTCGCCGGCGGCCTGCTCACCATCAAGATTACTGACTCGCGATCTCTCCGCATGTTACCTAGCTCGCTGATTGTTGCTTATATCCGGTCGCCTTGTTCAACGCTCTGCGCCGCTTTTGCGCGACAAACCTGCATCGCGAAGTTCCCACCGGCATGCTGTCCTGTACTAGCCACTGTTTCTCTACCCTGCGTCAATGTATATTCCGGATCTTCGAGATTTGTTGCTGCGATCGCTAGCGACTATGCACGTAGTGTTTCTGCTGCGCAAAATGGCACCGGAGGATTCCTGACCTCAATTGGGAGCTCCTCGCAAAACACAGGGACTGGACCCCTCAGAGGTCGCAGTAGTGGCAACCAACCACCGTCTCGCTCAGACAGTGACGATACGGATCACGAACGAGCTACCTGCACCCGTCCGCGCCCAGCTAAAGATGTGGTAAATCTTATGTACTGGAACATCTTTCACGACTTCACGTTGAAGCTCACTAGTCCCGAGTTTCACAAGCTCCTGCGCGAGTATGACATTATGTTTTTTTTTTTGCGGAAACTGATATGCTTCCGGGCGAGGACGAAGCCGCTGATGTCCCTGCGTGGTACCTTGGTTTCGCTTCCTAGAAAGCCGCGAATGATAAATTCTCGGCGCGGTGGAGGCATCGCGCTCATAATTCGGAACACCTTTACTTTCAGAAAGTCAGGACTAAGTTCACCGGATCCTTGTGATTGATATGGGTAATATATGGCTCATGGGGGCATACACAGCTCCAGAGTCTTCTCGATAGGAAGGATGGACGGATGTCGAACCATTCCTGAAACTCTGGGAAACAATTACACATTGTACCCAGAGTGTTGATGAGCATGTCGCCCTCCTGACTGATATCAATGCACGCACTGGGTCGTTGCAATCAGGAATAGAGTGGGCCAAATACTGGGAACGAATATCAACGGACTTAGATATCAAGATCAATTCACGCGGCCGGCCGTTTATACACGAGTGCGGGCTCCATGGGTTGTGTATCTTGAACGGTACCTCACTCGAGACATACTCCCCTGGCCGTATGACCTCCTGGTAAAGTGCCGACGAGTCGGTAATTGACTATGCTATGGTATCAGAATGCCTACTGCCTTTCGCCCGTAAATTGAGGTCGCATGAGTCATGGCCCCCTCCCATCGAAGATGATATGCGAATTTGCATGACACTAGATGCTACTGTGTTCACACAAACCCCGATAAGTAGTTTCCCAGAATCGTGAAGCTAAACCGAACTTCGGTGGTTCTGCATACATCGACCAACTCTACCAGGCCACCATGGATGCAAAGCAGCAATATATCTTATGGCTGACGCGGAAATGGGCGGAGTTGAGGAGAAAAAGGTGCGCTTCGCTTGTGGGTTTGAAAACAGCTTTGTCCAATGTCTCACCAGGCATCAATCGCGACGAGGACCACTGGGAAGTAAAAGAACTTAGCCCGAGTACCCTCAAAGTACTCGGAGGTAGTGTCTGAAGTACCCACATGTAATACTCTGAGGTACTCCAGCGTAGTACGTTTTGGCAGAATACACACCTCATGGTAGTACCCGTGGTACTACCTTGGAGTGCCGTCGCAATACATCGGAGAGTTTCAAGGTATTCGGTCGTAGGGTCGAGGTACTACTACAGAGTGTTCCTTACATTGCAATAAATCTGATGTATTGGGCTACTAATACAATCCTGTAGCTACCCAGCGAGCCTGTCCGACCACGATAAAGCTCTAGAAGCGGTGTGGTAGACTTGGAACCAGCAGAACAATGTATCGACTGCTTGTTAGCGCAAGGATCCCGTTGTCCAGAGTCTACAAGAATGTAACCAAGTCGCAGAAACAGGTGTTGACGTACTGGGGGAGAAAAAGGAATTGAATGGATGAAGGATAAACGTAAAAACATACCGCAAAGACTGGGATTCAAAGATTGCCAGGTAATACCTGAATACACAGTCCAGAGTCAAGTCGCAAAGCGAAAACAACGCACCTGGACCATGGTGATCAGGGAAGACGATCAGAGGTATGTGTAGCGAACTGAAGACAAAGCAAGTAATCGAAGCAAAAAAAAAAAAAAAGCAACCGATGGACACACCTGTCAGACCACGATGACGAGAGAACACTCGAAGAACACGTGAATGTCGAAGTTCGAGCCAACGAGGTTCCGTTCATCTGCATAGCCGCATCCGTCAGCGAGTAGTAGGTTGAGGGAATCAACTTACCCGTAGTTATCATCCGAGCAAAATCTCGGCGTTTCAAAGGGGGTACAAATAGGGCAGTACAGAGTCGCAGAATAGCACGCATGAGTTCGAGTTGAGTTTGAATGAAGACACAACTGGAATCAACTCTGAACATCGCGAGGGCAAACCTTGAGAATGAACCTGCATAATGTAATTCGAAATCAGTCCAGAAAGCGAGCCGTAAGAACACACGAAAATACTGAGTCAAGACAAATTAATACAGCACCTGGAGGGGAAGATGCAGTTAATAAAAAGTGGAAATGAGATGCACCGGGGAACAATCATGGCCCACCATCGAGCTCAAATCAATACGGACACGAGAGTCGGTAAAATCCCAATACAATCTGGTTAAAAAATTTCAAGTCAGTAAAATAGTGGTGCGAGAGGAGGGGAAGAGAAAAAATACGTGCCAAAGGTCCCGTCCCATTCAGTACATCCACCTACATGTCAGGAATCGATTGGAATGGAACAAAAAGGACGGTACCTGGCGCCAAATCAATACTGAAGGGAGTTTGGCCGTTGAGTCGGCAGCAGGGCAACAGGGACCAAGTGACGCAAGCTTGAATTGAAGGTATCTCCCCGATATGAACACACACCGCAGTGGACGAAACAATACACCTGAGCTAGCCTCCGATGACGGCCGAGCCCATAGAGGTGAGCCGTGAGTGGGAGACTCTTGGGTCGAGCTAGAGGTGTAGAACATAAGCGGATATTGAATAAAACATATTTGGTGACACACGGAAGTGCGGTGGTTTATATGGCAAGCGAAGAGTTTGAAAAAAAGAGTCAGTACGGATATTAGAAGAGATGGCAACTCACCTGCACAAGGCGGAGTCTGGCTCGGGGAAGGCAGGGCGAGAGGCTGCATACATACAGGGGGCACAGTCGTTGGTCGTCCTCGTAGGCAAGGTGCGGGGGGGGGAGGGGGGGGGGGGGGGGGGGAAAGAGAGTGGTGGAGCGCGATCAATGACGCTGAAGGTCACAAGTGGGGCACTGCTTGCGCTGTCGCTTGAGGGCGCCGCTGAGCAGACCATGCTTGAGTCACAGCTGCGTGCTCGTGGAAATAGGTAGTAGGAGAAAATAAAAAGCGGAAACATTAAATGAATACGCACCGGGTGGCCTCTGCGCTTTCCTTAAGATGACGACAGTGATTCGCTCCATCTGCGAGCCGTATAACACACCATAGAGCTGTGAAATAGGTCAGACAAGGGTCAGGAATCAAAAACGAAACTGCAGGGATACGCCGACTCAGCTGGACCATCCACTACACAGTTCGGTGATCCTAGTGCAATAGATGTGACCTAGAACCGTAACTTAGGACACCTAAAGAGTCTTTTGAGCATATTGAGGGCCTAAACCAGACAGCACAGACTCACGCGCCGTTGTTGGTGAGGGCTGTATTTAGGCGTTGGAGAGTCGGTTGTCGGCCGGAATGCCTCAAAACGCGGGGAGATAAAACAAGGGTAGTATCTTGGTGTTTTGAACACGTTTTGAGGGCCGCAGACCGGCGGGCCAGAAACTGGTGGACGCGACGATGGTGGAAAACGGCAAAAGCGATGATGTCACTTCGGTAAGCGCCGTGGCTGTGCCCAGCGAAACACCTATTTTATTTTATTTTATGCGCGGGTATGTACTTTTTTTTTCTTTCTTTTGGAGTGTTTGGGATAAACTGCTATGTACTTCTATTTGACTATTTGACAAGAAGCGACGGGACGGTGGTGTTTCAGAGGCAAACCGCCCGGGCTTGCTAGGTAGTTTCAACCAGCCCCGAAGAACTTCTTGCCAGCCCTCCGGATTTTCGTGAACCATAGTTTATAAGAAAGGTGCCATGCGCCCCGGAAACTTAATTCAGCCGGGAGAAGGGGTCACCCTGTCAAAGAACATGGGGGAAAACCGAAAACCGGAAATTGGTTGTGGAGGAAAGAATTTTGCAATAAGGTCCGAGCAAATGGTTCAGCTGCTAGTAATGAAAACGCGCAGAATGGCTCACGCGGAGATCAAGTGGGTGAAAGAGCTGGACGCTCAATGAGCTGAAGTTTGTTTCTTGCTTGCTTTGTGCAGTTCGAAATTTTCATCTGCTAGGGAATCTCAAGTCTGAAGATACAGAGTCAGACTCTGCGATAGTACTTCGAAAATAAATGCCGCCATTTATGCAGCAAAATTTATGTTGCTGAGATTGCATGTACATAGGTACTCGAATGAGATACACAAGATTATCTTTTTGTTCACTCTCTGCGCCGCCAGGCCCAAACCTACGCTAGAAATGGTTCAGTTATCCCTACCGTGAACTTTTCATTCCCACTCCGCCTCCGAGCCGCTCTCAGGCTCATCGGACAACACAATTCCGATCAGCCGCCGCTCCTTCGCGAGGCGCTCCCGCACCTTGCACACCTCCTTGTCCCAGTCCGTCCGCACACAGAGCCACGTCCCAAAGAACGCACAGTATACGAGCGATATTGTCAGCCCGATCCAGAGCCCGTAGAGACCCAGGGCGATCGGCGGGTAGAACGTGAGGAAGATGCCGAAGGGGAGGCCGACGATGTAGTACGCGCTGCCCGAATATTATTACTTGTTAATGTGATCAGAGAGAGTATACCTTAGGTTCAGCAGCGCGCCGATCACCTGGTAGATACATAGAATGAGGACGAATAAGCACGCGAAAGGATTGTGAACTACCTGTTTCCCTCTTGCCCGCAGTATGCCTCCCGTAACGGCGGCAGTGCCATCGAAGAACTGGAACAGCCCGACGAGAGGAAGAATTGACGCAACAAGAGTCACGACCGCTGGGCATTTTCCAAATAAGTATTAGACAGAGCAGAAGGAATATAATACCGACCCGGGTCGTTGTTGAAAATGTATGCCCACGAATTCCGGAACACCAAAAACACAGTGCTACGCCTCTGTTCATCGCCCTGAAACTTCATTGAATTGAGAAAGACCAACCTTGTGATCGTCGCGAAGACCAGGCCCAGGACAATCGACGCGTTGGCCGCGATCCTAGCTCGGTCGGCGAGTCCTTCACCGAGCAGGTTCCCGATGCTGATATCGGGAGTAAGAGATGGTACGGGAAGGTTGTGTTAACCCACCGAACGGACGAAGCGATCCCGAGGGCAAAGGGCCCTTGATAAGCCGTCGAAGTGGAGACCAGGAGGACCGACTGAGTCGCCAATGCTAGCGGACTTATCCTGCAAACGTTATAGTGGAGCACGAACAGTGCAGACTGATTTTTACATACTGGGAAGCGGCGAGTGCCACGAGTTCTTTAAAGCTTTAGCGCATGCGATAGAGCAGGGGGGAAAAAAAAAACAGAAATACCCCAAGCCCACCTAGCTCACTAGTCAGATGCGTTGAAAGCGCCAGCGGATGAAGTAAACTCACCACTCGGAAGCTGTTTGCGCTGTACGAGAATGAGGTCGGGCTTTCAAGACGAAGACGGAGAGCCGAGACGAACCGACACCCGCCATGCCTAAGTGGAACAAAATCCCGAGATTCTGGAAGCTCCGTCGGCAGACAGGATGCCACGCAGATTTCTGGTTCAATCTTGAGGAGTAAGCGAGGTGGTAATACTTTTAAAAACGCATGGCACATACCGGTTCCATGCGGGGAGAAACAAGAGCGCGTATGCGATGGATAATAATGATACCAGGTTGAATGACACTATGTGGAGTGTTTATACCTAGAACTGAAAGATGGGTTAAATTCGTACCGGCGGTAGCAATAGGAGCGCCGATATAGCCTAGGCGGAATGGAGTCGGGCCGAAAACTGGGTGCGAGGAATCAGATTGGAACTGAATCCATAATGGCGAGCGCACCAAGCAGCCAGTTTAAGAACGCGTTAATGGGTGCAACCATAATGATTATCCGAGTCGGGACCGTGAATAATCCTGTGAACATCAGTCAGTCGTGGTTCTGGAAATTATTGAGGGAGATTACCTTGTGACTGGAAATATCGCCGCGAAATGGAGTTGAAAGCGTATGCTTGCACAAAGATGAGGCTCGAGCGGTACCCACAAAAGCGGAACATACCCGGCAAACCCAAAGAGACCCAGCGTAGGTAGATCGCCGACAGGTGGGCAACCTCAGGATCTTGCCGAAGCCACAGGAGAATGCGCTCCGCCTCGAACCAGATTGTGAACATGGGCTGAGGGGCGGCTTAGATCCAGATGAATAGGTAGAATGTTACGTACGACCAAGCTTATACTCATAACGACGACTATAATACAGTGTGAGCCTACATGTACGCAGAGTCAGGGGCGAGGTATACATACCCATCCTGTGCGTCCAAAGGCCGACCATTGCTGGTTGTTGGGACGTCCAGGCACTAGGTAGCACCGTGTCCAAGGCGCTCGACAACCCTTGTATGATCGAAAATCCAGAGACGCTAGCGGTCATGATGCCGAGTGTAACTGCCGCCAAAGCAGTGGTGCTAAGATGGCCAATGGTAACGACCGAGGCCTACAGAACTAAATGAGCCAGAATCTGTCACATAGAGACATTCTTACTGTTGTCAGACTATACTCGAGGAGATGTGTTCTACGACAGTTAGCGAGACTTCTACAGCTCCCTTGAAGCAGAACCAACATACCCGAAAATAGGAAGTCCTGATTTCGTCAGCTTGACGAGTTCCTCGCGAAAGACTTTCCTGGCATCATAGTTCTTTGGAGCAGAGAGGAGGGGCGTATTTTCAGAGATTTGCGAGGGCGGAGGGGTCGACCACGAGTCATGATGAAGAGACTCAGCCATAGAGAAATGCTACGATGAATATGAATGGTGCTTGCGGATTTTAAGACGCTTCTGTCATTCAGTCCTCTTTGGTCACCAATCGAGCCGTATTTACCCCTCAGTGCTTTAACCTCGTGGTATGAATCAACCCAACATCGGAGAACGATTAGTCCGGTGATCTCGTCACCTTGCTCGCCACGGCCGTAACGAGGTAATAGGGGAACCGAGTAGCCCTGGGGCCCGCGTGGGGCCATTACGCCAGCAATTATCCCAGAAAGAAAAGGGCAAAATGCAAGTGAGCAAAGATGAGACAGAATAGCTTTGAAGGGAGGCCTGGCCGGGTACTAAAGTAGCCGAAGTTGCCGGACTGATGGCGTCGCAATATGGCCCATTCGAGGCTCACACCGGAATTTACCGATTTTCGACTCAGCTGATATCGGGTGCGATTGTCAAAGAATCAATTTGCGTATCAAAATGGGCTGAAACGGCAGCCGATACGTGCTCGATAAGTATCAGCTCCCGTTTCGGTCCATCTTGAAACGTAAATTGATTTACCCCGCATCGCACTTATCAGCTGTCAAAATTTGGTACTGTAAATCCCGGTGTGACTAAAATAGCTTACCACCCGCTTCCATGTACCCTGCCCCCCCGGTGTTTGAAACTTCCTTTCATCTTACCTTGACAGAATGTCACTTTGGCAATTGCCTGCAATTAATTACCCTCGCCAACGAACGCCTCTAGCGAAACAATAATACTCTGTACTGTACATCGGAAGACGAACCCTTCTGAAGTTTCTCGAATTTGGAAGGCCATCTGGTCTTGTCCCTCAGTCGCACTTCAGTCATACTGAGCTCCCGATCCGGACGGAGTTTCATGGTACCCAACTCGGGACTACTATCACCGTCTGAGCACTTCGCAGTTGCACGCCACCCATGACGACCATCTTGCGACTCGTGGACGGACGCCACAAAGTAACCCTTCTATCGCCCGATGCCGAATGTTCCAGTGACGGGTGCCACCCAATGTTTCTAAAGTGCGTAAAAATCGGGATAGTTGAAAAAAAAAAAAACAGGAAGAAGAAAGGACCTAAATTCAGCGGCCATCTCAGCGAGTAAAAATTCCAACACTAGAACAGTGTGGTCAAGATCTAAGCCGGTTATCCAACCGGGTCGCCCAAAATTCAAGCGGAAGAACTAGAAGGTCCTGCATATTTTTGAACACGTTATTAGTTTTACTTTTAGATCTCTCCGTCGTCTCCGCACTCGAGAGTGTGCCATCCGTCCTTGTCATCTGCGACACCCTGGGCCCTCCGGAAACGTCCGTGTCCACCGGGCTGCGCCTTTCGTCCCGCGAGCCCCTACAGGGACTCCGCTCAATGAGTTTGCGCAGCTCTACGAGAATTTTTCAATGACCGGGGCGACGTAGCCTTCGCGAGCCAATTTGAGGTCTAGGGTTTCAAGGGAGAGACTAGAGATGGTAACGGAAACCGTATAATCCACTGTTTAGCGCCGGGCGGTGCATCGAACCGTTTTGTACGAGAATATAAATAGCGCACACACATTTGGGGAGGCGTACACCCACGTTTGTCCATTTAGAACTAAACTGGAAATTCGGTACATTGGGTGTGCATTGGACTCCCCGAATTGCCCATCAATGTCGATCAACATTGCTTTGGAACACCTCGGTGCAGTTGGGCAGACAGTAACAAAGAATGTATACAAACCAAATCGGCCCTAATCGGCTGCTGACCCTCGGCCGAAGCGCGATTTACGGTAAGTTTAGGGGTTAGAGGGAAACGCAGATGTCGGCGACCCCAATGTCCGGTTAGTTCTTGAAGCAAATTAACGTAGCAAATGGAGGAGTTCCCTCGGTAGCCCACGGTTACCGACATCGACAGGCACAGAAGACGCACCGAACATAGACCAAGCGCAGTTATGACGGGAAATTACTGAGGCAATTTTAGCCCGGCGGCCGGATGATGCGACGAGGGGGGTAGTTTGGACCAACTATTCTTGGCATCGGGATTTAATGTTTCCGCTACTCCAGGTCTTCCGGAAGCTAAAAAATTAGGTTCGCCGGAGCGTTCCCAACGTCTAACCTTCTTTGACAATTTCAGCAGCAATCGGACTTCTGCAGATTTTATTCATCCGGCACAAGCACTATCCCCGGGATTTGCGAAATATGTTGCACAGTATTCTCAGTGATTTTAGAAAGCTAGAGAAATGAGAGGAAGTGTCGACACGCCGACGCTAAGGGAACCGAACAAAGTCGAACAGCCTCAGGGACTTTTATTAGGTATGACATTAGACTCTACACTGGGATTTTCGCCCGCCACATCCTAATGCACAGGGTGTTTTTTTTTAAAGTGCTTTACCCCACTCGACAGCGAAACGCACTAATGGCTTTTAAAAGGCACAGTCGAGTACGTCCATCCTCACTCACCAATGACCTCTTTGCTTCTGCGCCTCGCCAGCCACGTCCTCTATGTTTACACCGGCCCCGCGCCCCCAGAAAAATCGGTCAATCCCGACCTATCTGGCATCTTCACCAACGGCGATGCTCCAGCCCATGCCCTCGACGAATTAGTCAAAGAATCCGGTGGCACCTGGCCCCCAAACCCTACCTTCGACAGCTCGTGGCCCGCCCCTCTCCGAGTCTACCATGCAGCGTACGAGATCGTGGCACCATTCTTCCCGATGCTGGAGTCCTCTGTCAGCGACGCTGAAAACAGGCAGACAATCGACGCGATGCGCGCTCGCATTCGCGGACTGTTGTCAGGAGACCCCGACCATCACGCCCCGCCCTGTGCTGTTGATCTGAGATCCGTCGCTTCCATCCTCACGGACGCCGCGGTAGGATCGTGGTCTGGCTATGACGATCAGAGTCTGCAGTCCGCAATGCTAGGCTTCTGCGCATGCGTCTGCTTCTTGCGACTCGCATACAGGTACGTACGCTGGGGTCGCCCGTTCTTCCTTTGTTCAACGCCGTCGTCATAGGTGGGGCGTGTCCCCAGTCGTTCGCGAAGCCCAGATTGAGACTTCTCTGTCCTTCCCACCCGAGCTGGACGAGCCATGGGCGCATTTACAGCGTTATTTCGGATTCACGTCCCCGGGTGGCGGCTTGTCGACCTGCCTGTACTTCAACACGCGCGGCGCGGACAGTGACTTCAAACCGTTCTATTCTTCTGTCCATGGACTTCCTGAGCTTCATCAACGGACCGCAGATTGGGATGCTCGCCTTTTTCTCGAGACTGAACATAGGGTGCGTTCATTTCCAACCGTCACAGCCACTATACTGACACCTTCGCAGTCGCTTCCCATGTACCGCCTGATTGCATCGGCTATATCTGCCTGCGGAATGTATACAGGCGAATATCCGATCGACTCTCTGACCTCCTTGAAGGAAGCCAATGCGATATTCCAAAATACCTCTCGGTTCTTCTTCGAAAACATGAAGGATGCGAACATATCTCACGCTCTCTGGCTCGCCTACTTGCAGGGCTATACAGGCTGGGCGCTCCAGGACGACGACGGCGTCGTCATCAGCGGCGTCTCGGGCGGCCATTCCCTCACCATTCGGACCTTGGACGCCTTTCTAGGCATTAAACCAGCCCCGCCAGCGGCGGAGGAGGCGCTGCACTTGCCGGCGGCTCAGCGAGACTGGCTGAACGCCTTGCGAGAGGTGCGTCGTTTGATTCAAGCCGCAGAGCACCATTGACTCACACGTGCGCAGTACGATATCCGCGCAAAAGTCCAGTCGGCTCTTGAACAGTGCATAGATGCTCCGGATTCAACCTTGGAGTTTTGGCAGGACATGCGCGACGAGTTGCAGAAAATGGTCCAAAAGCTTCGGGTACAGTGGAATCCAGTCAAAGCGAATAGTTCTCATGACCGCATTAGCTCTGGCGCATGGGGCACATGACGCGTATGGTACCTTACGAGGGGGTCCATCGGCCTGAGAGGGTGTTCATGACCGCGGGGAGGTCTATCCCTCCTGCAGGCGAGGCGTCCGACGAGGCGGGGATGGTCAACCACTTGAAAGAGGTGTTGCAGGAGAGACTTACCCAAACCGTCTGAACCGGTATTAAAATGTTAAATACGTTTATTTTCTGTAAAGTGTCGCACGTTTATGTATAAAACGTCTCGTACCTCATTGGCCTTGAAGGCTATGTTCGACGGAAGAATGTTGGGCAGCACAAAAGACCAAGAATATCGGGTATGTGGAGCATAACAACAGATATCGCAGAGACTTTTGAAAAGAAAAGAACGATTAGGCACCGGGGAGCGGCTGTTGTGTGTGACCCTCACGTACCCAGGAGCCGCACCGCAGGAGCAGTTAGGCAGTGATAACCAAAATCCGACCAGCGCCTTGTAAAGTGAAATGGCGTATCTCAGAGTCGGGTCAGCGATGCCGCCAACTTGAAGAATATTTCGTACATTTAGCACGGTAACTACCGCAATAAAGGATAAGTGCCAAATCCACGAACACAACGCTCGAATGTTCCGTGCCTGAGAGTAGACTCGGAAAGCCGTCTCGGAGGGGCCCTTCGCTGCAAAATTGGTCGCGGTTGGCAGATCCTCCAGACGTCTGATAAAACTTATATGGGAGCGTCAAACAAAGCATGAGTGGATTTTCAAATCGAAAACGTTGGTGATAGTGCACACTAGGGGTGAGGGAAAAGCACGTTACATTACGCAAGCCGGTACAACTCGCGGATGCTTGGGTCTTGTAGAGAATTCACAGTGGCGCCGCATTGGAGGTTGAATCACTGCGTTCCGACCCTCTCTAGACTCAGCTGTGGCTAGACAACCTACACAAAGCTACACAGAGGCTAGACAGATGTCTCTGTTTAGGTGACTAGACATGGTCAGTCTAGCTGTGTTTGGGTCAGTCTAGGTCTATCTGAGTCAGTGTGGGTCAGTATGGGTCAGTGTGGGTCAGGCAGCCTGATTTTTCGTGAAATTGAACTTTGTGACGAAATGTCAATGGTCAGGCACCCGCAGAGACCTAAACTGAGCACCACTTATCTAGACAGACCTGTGTTTGGGACCCACACAGAAGCTAGCCAGAGGCTAGACAGAGGCTAGACAAAGCCAGACAAAATCCCTGTCTAGTGGGCTAAAAAGGGTCTGTCTAGGGACTATGCTCACCTAGAAATAGTGAAGCCAGATGAAGACAGATGAAGACAGACCTGCACAAAGGTGAGTCTAGAGAGGGTCGGAACGCAGTGAATACGTTGATGGGCATGTAGATCGGCCACGAGTCTTCATCGGCACTGGGTCAAGACGGCTGCAAACCTTGCGATTCCGAAAATGAGTGGTGGACACTGGGTGACGAATGACGCCGAGAAGATCCTCCGCTAGTCAGAGCATGTCAACCAAAGCGGCGGCTGCCTCAATGCACCATTCCACACCAGAATGCGGATCCGCCGGAATCAGCGCCCAGGCGCGAAGGACAGTAATTGCAGGATATGGGTGCGTCGGAGACGGGTGAATGGTTCGATTCAACGGCTCCGAGGCTTGTGACGACCTGCCGCAGTATTTACATAAACGCCGTCATCAGGCGAGGTCACTGTCATTGAATTTCAATAGCTGTTGGTTTCTCTAGCGCCCGAGAAAACACGGTGATCTGTGCCATGGACGCCATTAGCCAACGGAATTCAATGAAATGGGACTCGGAGCCTACCAGGGAAAGTCCCAGCTTTGAACCAAATCGTGGTGCGTAGGCGGGCAAGAAAGACGCTAGACGTAGTACAAACGATTTAATTAGTTTGGTGGCTCCTGTGAACAAGTTAGATCCGTTACAGCATTTATCTCAGAGAAATTATTTGAAAACTACAGCTCCTGCGGACATGCGCGACCGCGCATTGGAGCTTGAAGGAGGGCCCAACAACTAATAGACAGTGCCGTTATCGATACAATGTTGTTGAACAGCAAAACACACCAGTGGAAAACTCCTTGACAATGGAAGAAGAAACGTCGTGTCACGACGTGACCCGCGACAGCCGCAGATGCCGACATGCCGGTGGTACATCAGATGACGGAAGGGCGACATCATCGGCAACAAGCGTTGCAATGTTTCATGGGTTAGTCGAAGAGAGCACGAAAGCGCAAGAAGAGAAACCCTGCTAATCATACTGCTAGCAAGGTCCTGTTCAGAACTTGGTTCAACTGCCGCGTTCAGAGCGGAGGCCCGACCTTGAAGCGAATTGAACTGAGGAAGCATGAAGTAACCGTCCGTTCTGAAGTTGATATTCAACCGACGACGAACCTCAGTGGCGAGATCAATTCAGAGACTAGCAGTCGTTGCCTATGCAGAATATTACTGACCACAATAGGCATTCGGCAAGCCACCCACCTTGACACTCACTGCGTTCAGACCCCCCCATAGGCACAGGTCTGCCAGATCCTGATAGGCAGATGTGTAGGCAGACCAGTGTGCCGACCCTTGCCCATCCATCTGCCCATCCCTGCCGAGGTTGGTCTAGGTATTCCCACTGGATTAGGCACACATAGACTCACGTGGGCCGATGAGTCTAGCTAAGCCTAGTTAGCCAAATTCAAAATCTGACATGGTTTGTACCCGTCCAGCCAATCCAACCAACACCAACCTAGACCCAGGTCGGCCAAGGTTGACCAAGGTTGGCCAAGATAGACACACCACTGTTGGCGAAGATCTACCAAGGTGGGCAGGCTTTGCCTCGGTAGGGATGCTAGACCAATGTCGGCCAATGCCTATTAGGGTAGACCAACGTCGGCTTGGGTGGGCAGTCCGTAGGCAGGGATTGGTGAAGGTGGGCACATCTGTGCCTATGGGGGGGTCTGAATGCAGTGACTGGGATTTTTAAAGTTATGCAGGGGTCACCCAGAGGAGACCACCATCGCGGCTGATAGGGCTGTAGTGAGGAACCCGGCACAGGTCGGTCAACCGTTTGCTTCACACTCAGAATCCTTACCAGGTCTGGTTTCGCCCGAGAGTCAAGGATTATAATTGGCGTTCAGATGGTTGAGAGCTGTGAGTACGATGACGATGTCAATGCAACACGGAGCCGAGGACCCGACGATTACTGGCAGCGATTGCTTAGGTGGCAGATTTTAGTACTTGCACCGGTGTACTGTAGCTGAACTGGGGACAGGCCAGAAGATTGTTTAAAACGGGCCAGTGCGCCTCGGAGCCCAGTGACAATTGGGGAGTATCATGACATTGAAATGGCGAAGCCAATCATTCCAGGCAGTTAATGATGTGGTGGCCGATTTTTCAATCACGTCGCATCAGATGTATAACATATCCAAGAACTAGGCTAATCGGGGCAGTATTCCGAGTGCTACAGGTGTCGTACTCAAAATCAAGTTTTTCCGAAAGAAATTCTATTATATAAATAGATCAAGAATACCGATATCTCATTATCTGCGGATTCTCGATGCGAACCGAATGAGCCTATTCCGAAGGGAAACAGTTGAGATTTAAGCTCAGGGCAGCTGTTCTCGTGAAAATTTGCCAAAAACAGAAAAAAAACGGACCGCACCTGTTGTACCGCAAAGAGCCGTAAGCTTAGAGAGTTTGCGCCAGTCACTGGAAGCCACCCAGTGGCTGATCAGGCATGTGTGGCCAGTTGCTGTGGCTCATCCGGTGGCTGGCCCGTTGTATACTTCGAGGACACCACATTTTATATGCCCTTTCTAACAAAGGGAAAACCATCCTGGGATCTTACTGCCATACTCACATCCCATTCCTGAGGAATTATTTTGCTGTTTTGAATGGGGAGCCAGCCTGAAGAGTCAAATTCAACTCAAGGGCACCTGGGGCACCCAGGAGCAGCAACGGTGGAGCTACTCACCCAACAACAAAGACATAGATTCAGCCACTGAATCAACCACAGCCACTCACCACCGCATGCCTGATCAGCCACTGGGTGGCTTCCAGTGGCTGCCGCAAACTCTCTATTATATTATGATTACAGTACTCCGTATTTAATCGTAATGTTCCGGCCTTAACATTCTGGATGGCCGAAGCCGCCGATATATTCAGTTTATCTTGCACCATGGTCGTAATGGCGCGTTTCAGTGAGGAATAGTGTAGACTGCTCCCGAGTAGTTTGAGCTGTCTTGAGGCTTGACGCCCCTCCATTCGTGTTATTTATGCTTGGTGAGGAATGGCCAATCATATCACCTAACGGGTTTTCTGCGATCGATGCAGCAGCGAATTGGATGTTGACCACATTTATTTGGTGTAGCCCAATGGATAAAAGTGGCACCAGTGAGCGAACGTGTCAGATTTTGGGATTGAATTTCACTATCGCGGTGAGCAGGGTGTTAGCGAGGTGTACAATATATTATTTTCGATAATGAGTTCACCAAAGCCAATTAGTCCACAATCACTGTGTTCCCACCCGTCCTAGACTCAGCTGAGACTAGGTGCTGTAGGTTGTGCCAGATGGAGCTAGGTCGGTGTAGGTCCCTACATAGCCCCCAATCTAGGTGACTACACGTAATGTCCGTCTGGCTTTACGAGTACCCAATAAGCCACCTAAACTCAAGTCAGTGTAGATGAGGGTAGCTCGTGGAAGGTGAGGGTAGCTCCCTAAACTTAGCTGCACAGACCTTAATATTCTGAGCAACCGCGTCCCTTCCCCCCTTGCGTAGGTGGCTACAAGCACCTGTTGCAACCTACACAGATTCTACCAGACCTAGACCTACCTGTGCCAATCTAGCCAGAGCCAGACAGACCTCCACAGACTATTCTCTAGGCACCTAGCCTCAATCATTGATGTAGCTACTTCTAGGTTCCTACACTCAAGCTGAGTCTAGGAAGGGTCGGAACACAGTGAATTCAGTCGACAGCGAGTGGGGACATGTTCTGATTGTTTGGCATCTCTCAAAGTTTACTGCCTAGGCGGGACCTTCCACCTTTAATTTGGGTGCCCTATTAGCGGGATAGCACAAGGTTTGCTGCCTAAATGGGACCTGCCACCGTACATGTCGTTAGACATCTGGTTTAATTTAGGTGGACTGCGAAACACTTCAGTCGGCCGTGCCTGGAACTTTTAGATCGGACCCCTAATTGCAGGGACTCAGCCACTAGTGCCGTTACTGCAATCTTTTTCCCCAGTGCATTATTGACGAGCACGACGGAGGCGGACTAACACCTGTGGCGGCGTTTCTCATCCTTCTTAAATGGCCTAAATCTCTCCTGTGGGGAAATCTAGGCGAACATCGCCGGCAAAATCTGAGATTCTGTCCTTGAATGATAGATTATCCGACGACTCCGTCAGCCGCGAGCTGGGGCAAATCAATCTTTCTGCACAATATCTGCCCGGCCTGGAATGATTTGACGAGTAGGCCGCACGCTAAGACCGACGCGTTAGCTAGACAGAATTTTTCTTTGGAGAAAATACGAGCCGTGAACGAGTTTAATTTAGGACAGGGACGGATTTCCGGTGGCAGATGGCCGGGTCAATGTAATTTCGCACTCCAATACACATCAACCGATTACTGACTCCGGGGGCAGTTCTCCTCATCATTTTCCGATAGCTCAAGGTTTGCTGCCGAGGACTCGGGGAAAGCCATCGCCGTCATTGTCGCGTCTTGTGGGTTAATTTTAGGGTAGCGAAGGGCAATTCCCTGGCGATAGCTGGGTAAACACTCCATGAACAGCCATACCGACTATCCTCACATCCCCAAGATGGTAGATCGCCAGTCCCTGTGCCAGAAACTTGGTGTTGATTCACCGAGCAGCGAGAACAATATCGTATTTAGCGGGCAGTTTCAGTCCGACAGCCAACTACTGAATCTGGCGCGAGGTGGCGTGAGGTGGCGCGAGGTAGGAATGGAGATGACGGCAGTTCCCGTTTGCGGATAGCAAAATTTGGCCTCGAAACTAGCTCCACTCTCGTGAATGCCCCGGATTCGTATCGTAATTGTAGGCCACATTAGGGCCCGCACCGATTGGAGGAGCCAAGCCAGCTTATTTCAGTCGCTCGCCCCAGAGCTGCCACGTTTGTCAGTCGGTGAAATATATGTCCGGGGCATTCGCCCGAGTCTTGGGGTATAAAAGGCCTTCATGGCCGCTCCCTTGTCCCCCATCTTTCCATGCTCCAAATCGAAATGGCCGCCGCTTCTCCTATTCGCGCAATCCACACCCCGTTGACCAAACTCTTGGACATCAAAGTGCCCATTATCTTGGCGCCGATGAGCACTGGGGCCGGCGGTGTGCTCGCTGGTCAAGTGGCTCGGTACGGGGGCTTTGGCTTTATTCCCGCCGGTGCGTCCATGATACTTTTTATGAGACGAGTGCTCATGGCCGCTTCAGGTGACGACACGGTTGAAAATCTCGAGAAGGAGATCCAAGCCTTCAAGGATGTCGTCAAGCCCTCGCCGGCTCAGCAGGTGCCGGTCGGTGTTGGCTTCCTCGCGTGGTATCTTGAGGCCGGACACACGGACCTCCTCGTCTGCGCGCTTAAACTCAAGGTCAAAGCGGTCTTGTTCGCTTTCAGCGACCACATGGACCGCTGGGTCAACTTCGTCAGAGGTTACGACCAAGCTTGCAATCGCCGCACCATCATCTTCATCGTGGTCCACTCTGCTGAGCAAGCTGCCGCCGCTGCTGAGCTGGGAGCCGACGTCGTTGTCGCCCAAGGTTTGAACCTCATTCTTTTTTGGCATGAGGTGACTCATTTATTGCTAGGAATCGAGGCTGGTGGACACGGGGCGAACTATGCTCCTCCCCTCATGGTCCAGCTTTCTTGCGTTCAGAAGGCCATTCCCGACGATGGGCCCCTCATCGTCGCCGCTGGAGGTATTATGACCGGCTCTCATATCGCTGCCCTCCTCACTGCAGGTGCCCACGCCTGTCTCCTCGGCACTCGCTTCGTCATGGCCAGGGAAAGCTACTACACTCCGAGCCAGCGCGACGTGATGGTAGCTGCCAAGTCCAACACTGCGACGGAACGAACTCTTGTATTCGACTATATGGTTGGCTCCCTTGGATGGCCACAGGGGATCGATGGAAGAGCACTCAAAAACAGTGAGTTGCTCGTTAATCCATTTTCATAACGAGCTCACAAATTCGCTTCATTCCATCAGAAACCACCGAAGAGTTTAATGCGGGTGAACCTCTCGACGAGATCCGAGCCAGATACGAACAAGCGGAAAAGGAGGGCGATGCTGAGCGCATTGCAACTTGGGCTGGCCTTGGAGTTGTTTTGCTTGACAAGACCTCGGAGCCTGCCAAGGCATGATTCAATGAATTTTTAACCCATGCGTCACTGACCCGTTTCCCTAGGACATCATGTGCGAGCTCACCGAAGAGTGCTTCACTCGGCTCAAGGCCGTGTCAATCTCCTTGGACAACTAAGAGTAGGACTTTGCGGTGCACGAGAAGAAAGGAGTTCGCGTCGAAATTATTTGTGCAACTATTTCAGAATTAATTTATGCTCGATTTGTCCGATTGTTCGTGAACCTCAATCAATCCTTTATCATGAAGTCCCTTAGCTATATTCTCCGTGGCTCCCATGTTAAACGTCGCGCTTCTCATCGCGAATTATTTCCACACTTGGTCATGTGATCGCGGTCCAGTGGAAGTGGAAAGACTTGTTGCATATCACGAAGTTTAGAGATATATCTCGTATCTTACAGAGATGCTACGAATCAGTACACGTGTTTGCCGATCACCCTCACTTGTCGTTTCTTTCCCATCCAGCTTTCTTCTCCAAACTCCTTTGTCTCGGTCGCCTCAAGGTTTTTCTCTGACGTTTATTTTTCAACATCATAAATTAACCGTGTTTTAACTATTACCTCGGCGATTCTTTGTATTTCTTCGGTTTCATCCAAATATTTACCTGCGTAAGCGCAATGTTATAGCATGTTTAGCTTTGGCCCTGGCATATTTTGAACAGCGGGTATTGGAGTGGCAATGACCACGATTGGGACGAGGTGGTATGAGGCGCAAAACTTGTACCCTTTAGCTCGTATCTCCGTGCCGGAACTTCGGGTAGTCTCGCGAAACGGGACAATCCAATGCGCGTCTCTCTACCTAATTTGGAGCTAGGAGACCAAACATCCAGCGATACTAGAAAGAAATTATTTAAAAAGAACACAGAAAAGTACGAATAACCTCAGGCGGAGCTCCAGCAATTTCGAGCCATGAAGTTTTCTGCCGCGATCGTCCGTGATCTACAAGTGATCATTCAAGAAATGAATTTGGTTATCTACGTGAAGCTTGTTCTCTCAACTGGCCATGGATTTTCGCCCCATCTTCCACGTATAGCACCCTCAAAAGACAAAGAATAAAAAAAGCAAAAATTTGCTCCATTCAACATATTGTCCTCGGGCGGAGTCGAACCGCCGTCTGCCTAAGACCCCGGAAAAATTTGAGCTAATAAAATTCTGGGGCGATCTGACCATGATCTACGAGAACTTGCTCGACCAAGATGTGAAGCCAGCTGTGGTTGTGCCTGAGACGAGTTTATTTAAACTCGCCCCAAGATTTTATTCCTCTTTGACTCTGAGGAATCACAGGAGGAATCACAGGAGAGGTGCGCGAGTAAAATCTATACATAGTCCTGAAGAACGCTACATATTCTTCTAGGATCCACATAGCACAGATCCTAGCATGCGGTACGCATCTGCACTCCATAATCATTGCGGTTCGGGCTTGCTGCAGTGACCCCGTTCGAGTCGGGGCGGGGCCGTTGCAGCATTCGATCATTTTTTCTGTGTTATACGACGCACAGCACTCGTTTCTCATCTCGTCCTCGCAGTTACTTCCTGATTGGATCAGAATAACGGGGAGTGACTCCACAAACTTCTCTCCGGACAGTGGAGTATCCAGATCGCATATCCACAGCGCAAAGAAAGGCTCGGTCGCATGCGGTATGCATCTGCCCTTGCTAATGTTGATGTCAGTATGAGCAGACGACTCGGTTCGACTCCGGGCTGGGCCATCAGAGTCGTACAATACAATCTTTTTATTCCCGATTTCATCTCATCGATTCACACATTGGGTGTGCATACCGTCATGTCATATTGGTTCCTAAGGATCAACTATGTGCTGAACCGGAATGAGTTGATGTCGATTGATTATTTTTCCGCCCTGCGGAGCTGAACACTAGATATTCTTCGAAGATCCGCGGAGTGTAGGAATGCCCCATAGCATGCGGTATGCATCAGCGCACCATCATTTGGACTTAGAATTTCTAGCTGAGACTCCCGTTCGATTCGGGGAGTGGCCGTTTGCGAAGTTAGCCAATTTTTTTGTCTCCAATCCACTCAGATCGAACGTGTTCTCAGAAAGCCTGGAGAGAATTGCCTACGCATATCTAATGAGACCCGTCCAGCCTTTGTTTTCAACCCGATTTCAACCTTTGGACGCCCACGCGATAGGTACGATGCACGTGTTCGGCACGTCGGCTCACCGCGCCGCTTACGGTACGCGGCTGATCATCGCTCCTCCACGAATACTCCCGTTCCGTCTTTCCTCCCCCACCATGTCCTTGCGCCGACTCTCGCTGCACCCGTCCGCGCTGAGCGACGCCGAGCACGCCTTGTTCACCGCCAGTCTCGCCGACCTCGCGGACGTCGATTCAACTTCCAACGATGCGATGGATTGGGACCGGATAAGCGTGAGCGTGCGCGAGGCGCGCGCGTGGCTTTGTGGTCGTTATGTCTCGCTCGGGACTGGGACGATTGACGAGGTGCGTTTCTGTCCTTGTTTTCGCTGCTTTTCTTTCGCGGGATGTATATCACTGAACGGGAAATGCAATGCTCACAGATCCTGCGCCTCTTCCCCACGCCCACGCTCGGCGGCGGCGCGTTCTTTGCTCTGCTACGACTGGTGCTGCATACACAGGCTGGGAGCCCCATTGACCGCAGTCTGGCGTTCGTCCAAGGTAGGCTCGATTACATTGTGCGGGTTAACCGCGTCCGTCGGCGATGCACCCTGATTCTCATCTGTCTTTATCTCCATCGTTTCTCACATAGCCCCCGTCCCCACTACAAGCCGCACAACCGCATCGAACCCATTCCTCCCCACACCCGCGCCCTCACCCGAGTCCCACCCCCGCCCGCTCCGCCTGAATAGTAGGTCAACCACACCCAAAAAGTATAGCGCTTCGTCGGAATCCAGCACTAGTTTGTCGTCTAGATCTACCTCCACTTCTTCTTCATCGGCGTCCGCATCGAGCTCCGCCCCCACGCCACCGCGCAGGCACGGGCACGGGCACGGGCACGCATACTCCTCTTCCCTTTCCGCCGCCCCCGTCGCCGCTTCACCACCAAGAACAACAAACTCCCATTCCCATTCCATCTTCTTCACGAGCTCTACCCGGAACGTCAACATCAACGCCAACGCGAGCGGTAGATTTAGCTCTGTCGTGTCCCCGGCACCACCGACGCACCCATTGCGCCGTGCTTCGGCGCATGTGCAGCATGCGATTGCGGAGAGTGCGATGCCGGGAGTCCAACTTGGGCGCGCGCCCTCGAACGCGAACCCCTTCCGCGCGGCGGCCGGTGCACCGCCCCTGCCCCCGCGCCGCGCCTCTACGTCGGGGTCGACGTCGAACTCCCCGTATGCTGCGAGCGCCTCTGCCTCGCATTATTCAAAGTCAACTTCGAATTCGCATCCGCGCACGGCGCCCCCCACGCGCTCGGCGTTCGCTGCGTCTGACGTGTTGGTTCCTCCTCTTCCTCCTGCGCTGCCTTCTACCTCCAACTTCAACTCCACCTCGAACTCCTCGGTGTATTCGCTCCACTCCGCTGACACCTTCGAGTCCGCGTCACCATTTAGCCCCGCGAGCACGCAGTTTGCGTTCGTCAACGGAAACGATAATCAGAACGGGCCGCGACGCGCCTACCCCGCGTCCGCCAACCCGCGGGTGTCCGCCTTTTCTACCTCCACCTCCGCCTCCACCTCTGCGTTCTCCACCTCACTGTCACTAAACAACGACGAAGCGGAGAAAGACAGAGACAGAGCAGAAAAGCCCCCGGTACACCCACACCGGAGGGGGACGAGTGGAGGGAGCGAGACGAGTCGTCATGGCTCCGATTTCAAGTCTGATTTCAATACGGGCTCAGGGGCGGGGTCGAGCGCGACGAGATATGGCAGCGGGAGGCGTGTAAGGTCTGACTCTTCCTCCGCGTCTACATCCCCCTCCTTCGCCTTCGCTTCCAACAGCGGTGGGACGCTGCCGCTGCCGCTCGCGCTCCCCAAAGCCCTCCGCCGCACCCTCGCGGGCGCGGGCTGGGTCGGCGCGGAGAGGGGGGAGAGGGAGGGGTTGGTTAGGGGTGTTTCTCCTTCTCATTCGGAAACGTATGCTTCGGATTCAGACAGGAGGGCGTATGAATATACGGGAAGGAGTGGGAGGGATGCAAGAGGAAATGGAGATGGGGAGGAGGGGGAAGAGTGGGGTGCGCTCTGACGCTGTGACGTGGTGCGTGGGCGTTCGGGGGCGCTAACCCTGGCTTTCAACTCGGGTGGGGCTGATACTTCGCCTCAATTTCGGTGTGCGTGAGAGTGATTCAGCGCGCGGAGGACGAGGCGCGGGATCCAGGTATCTGCGCTGATCTGATATTACATTAGACCTTAGACCTACAGTAGCAGTAGGAGTAGGAGGGAATAATATTGATTGATTGAACTTATCGTACACGCGCCCACGCGGATGTGGATGTGGATTCGGTGGACCTTGCTATTCCCAAGTTCAGACTGGTGGGCGAGCCCAACTTGTATACATACATGCGGTCAGTGCTAGGAGCAGCCAAAGTGGGGAACGTACGCGTGCGGTCAAGAAAAGAATTAAATATGGGATGGGATGTAGATGCGCATGCGCACAAAGATGGATGGAAACACATATGTACATGTCCTTCCACTACGCGTCGAACGGGCCCGGGAGTCGAAAAGGAATTCAAATTGTCGTCGCAAAAAAAAACAAGAGGTTCAGACACGCGGATATCCCCGGGCGGAGTCGAACCGCCGTCGCCGTAAGAAATCCTAGGCACCACTGCTCACTGGAGTACAGGAGTCTGCTGTAGTCTGTGACCCACGAAGACCTACAATTGAAATGTGTGGCCTGGTGTATGCGGGCGCGGTAGAAATATATGAATATATGAACTCCTGCTAAAAAAAATCAGGCTGTGAAAAGATATCATCACAAAATTAATGGGTGTTCCAGAACCGGCCATGAGCTCTCTCTTAATTCTTCTTTCTGGTCCTTCTATAAAGGCAGTTACCGAGTCTTGTACCTCGCAGCAAAACAAAAAAAAAAAGCCATCAAAAAGCCATCTGGATAGTGTACTCTGTAATGTCCCCTGGCAGAGTTGAACCGCCGCCTGCCCAAGACTCTCAGATTCCACACGTTTGAATGTGTGGCAATCCACCG
Source organism: Mycena leptocephala (assembly GCA_029378395.1). Classification (NCBI taxonomy): domain Eukaryota; kingdom Fungi; phylum Basidiomycota; class Agaricomycetes; order Agaricales; family Mycenaceae; genus Mycena; species Mycena leptocephala. The sequence goes on from JARJLF010001329.1 coordinate 44,393, forward strand.
CGATCCCCAAGGACACGCTCACTCAGGATCTGAAACCGTGTGTCCGATACCACCGCCGTCTGTGTCTCAGTGGTCAACAACACGTAACAATCTAACTTTCGTGTGCTCAAAGAAAATGGATCTCATGAAACGCGGTGTGAGGGGGAAAAACGAAAGCATGTAGGAATACCTTGCGGGAAAAAGATACCCATTTCCTGACCGTGCATCTAGGTTCAATTCTTGCCAGCTGCCGCCGTTGCCTGGAAAAACCAATCACACCAGAATCGCATTTCTTCGGAGAGCCTCAAGACCACTTGCCGGTGGCGATCCATGGATCATTGCGAAGCAGGCAGCGAGACATGCCCTTTTTTCTGAACCCACGGAGGTTTGGAGATCTTATGTGTTCCTGACGTCTTTTCGATTACTCGGTGAGGGCTAATCAATCCTTGATTCTCCCGCAAAGTTCTTATTTTGGCTACAGCTCGTTAGTGCTGGCCAAAAATACGATCACCCAAATGACATTCGGTTGAATGATGTTCCTATCAACCAGATCGAACACGCAGACGACATAATGACGGCGTCCTCGTGCCCTCCCGGATTCCAGATGCACCTGAATGGATTGCAGTCATGGGCAAACAACAACGGCTGCGAGACATCAATCCCCAAATGTCTGTATCAAATCTTTGGGCCGCGACAAAAGACATATCCCATGTTTCACTTGGGAGGGAAGGCTATACAGCAAGAACAAAAGGCTCGCTACCTGGGAATCTGGTTTGAAACTGGTTGCAAATTTATGTGGAGAGAACAATACCGGGTCAAGTCCCGAAGGGCCTCGAAGGTAGCCAATTTAATCTTGGGACTAGACCGCTTCGTTGGCAGCCTGCCTGTATGGGACTTGCGGACTCTCTATATGGCTCGCGTAGATCCCTACTTGACTGCCGGTTGCGAGGTTTGTCTGGACATTGAGGAAAAGAGTCTCAAACTACTCGAAAAGGTACAACTGAAATTCCTTCGGCGGATGCTTGGAATGGGTTCTCGCTCCCTGAGAGCTGTTTTATTCTCTGAAACCGGTATCTGGCCTATCAAATATCGGCGCGTTTATCTGGCCCTTAAAATTTGTGCTATTGGATAGGCCTGGACCATAATAGGCCGGCATGGAATGCTCTCCAAGAATCGCTTACTCTGGCGCGCGCCAAGAAGATCTCCTGGGTGAATGACTTACGGATTATCCTCTCACGCCCCTACGTGCCGGTTGAACTTGACATTTCGGGACCGCTGCAAATTTCGCTGATTGAGGAGACAATGAAACTGGTGAAACTATCTATGGAGGCGTGGATTGATAACGAGATAGACACATCATCGCGCACCAAAGACCTGTTGACGGGCCGGCTCGAATTCGACAGTGGAAAACTGGTCAAAAATCACTCGATTTCAGGCACTATCTACGCCTCAAAACACCGGACCATCGTCGCGCATTGACACGCATGGTGCTATCGGGTCATAGTCTGGCCGTGGTGAAAGGCTGGAAGTGTGCAGACAAGTGAATGAATAAATCACTCAAATATCCACAACACTCCGTCGCTTTGTGTGTGTTCCGGGCTCGGACCACCGTATGTGGTCTTGTGCAATCCAGCACTCCGTCCTTCAAAACTTCTCTTCTGGTGCTCCAAAACAAAACTAACAATAACCACTACTCTCCTCACCACAACTCGTCTTCCTATCCCAAAACCAAATAACCCGATCCAAAACAAATCCAAAACAATCTCCAATCTCCGTGCGGCCTTCGGCCCAATCCGTTCCGTTCCGTTCCAATTCAACCGTGCGACCTTGGGTCCAAAAACAAGACGTGCGGCCTTGGGCCCAAAAAAATATGTGAGAGGTAAAAGCGGGGTTCTATTATTATTATTTTAGCTAATACAGGACCAGCCTTTTATACGTAGGGAACAGTGGGAAGTAGAACAATGGAGAATACAACAGCAAATAATACTACGTGTTCGACACGTTGGTTGACGCGATGACAACGCACAGCAAACCAGTGCGCGTCAAAGCGTGTTTCAGCTGGCATGGTGACGCGTCTCGTTAGCAACCAGCTCGAGTTTCTGAAACTCATCCAAAACTGAGTATTTACGAGGTTTTCACAGGTGTGCGAATTCTGTGCTCTTGAGTGGAACATCGGAGATGGAAGGAGAGAGGCAAGCTCGTGGTTCCGAGAGAATGGCGCAAATGCAGGTTCTGTCAAGAGTCCGTCGAGGATCCGGCCCAAGCCATGTTTATCTGTGACCACCCAGAGCTGACGCAAGTATGAGAGGTCTTTCTCAAGGACCTGTATCAAAAAATTCCAGAACCTAAGAATGCATTTACCGATCTGATGACCTTCTTCAAAGCCGTACTTTCTAAAAGGGAGGCCACTCCTTTTCTCGGAAAACTAGCCTTCAATGTGCTCAAGATTTACGATGCCACACCCATGCTTCTACTGGAACCACCAGCACCTCAGGCAGGACCCAAGCGGCTGGATCCTATATACACATGATGTCGCACATATCTCCCGCGCTGGCGCTCTGTGACCTTCGGTTCTCCTTTATCTTTGGCTGTTTTTTCAGCCTGGTTTCGCCTCTTCGGAGGCAAACCTGAGCCTATGGCTCTCCCCAAAAGTCCTTGGGTCTACTTCTTTGGAGGCCGATGGTATGCATGCTCTTGCAAAGGGAAAGCCATATGACAGCTTTCAGTGGACTGGTGGACACCAGGAATTTTTACCTGGGAGGAGAAAACCCCTCCCGTACACTTGCGTACTCCGCTTGTGGTCAGGTCCCACGAGGTTTTAACCAGAGGTCCAGCCATTCAAATGGCTGTCCAGTCCCCAGATTGCCAATGTCTTGTATGTTTGACCCCCTGGAATAGAGTTGTGCTCGGTTGGCATCTTGTAGAAATTTGTAAAGATAACCACCCATACAGTACTACATGTTTGTCTTCTGTAAACTCGCAGTCCAGCTTGTGGACCATGCGAGTATAATATATACCCCCCCCCCCCCCCCCCCCCCCGACACGGAAATATATATCCTGAATATATTCAAATACATACGAATACGATACGGCAGAATATGAATACGATATGATATGAATACAATACGATATGGGCCCAACCGTTATCAAATATACTTGAATACAGTAAAGTATGAGTTTGGCCGCCTGGGGACCTTGACGGCGCCAGTTGGATCATCAAATCCATCCCCGGCACACGAGTCTAATCTGTTCTGATGTCCTTCCAGCCCGTTACTCCGGTTCGGATCCGCAAGCTCCCTAACATTGAACCATTCGGCCATCAAAGCCGGCGTGATGCTGAGGTTGAAACTCGCCAACCTGTGCCATTCTGCCTCTGGAGGTTGCTGGAGGCAATCTTGAGGTTAAATCATCTATTTCACACACATCCAGCCCCTGTTTCAGCCCAATTCAACACATTTTTTCTGTGCAAGGTGTGGCGAGAGTATATTTGAATATATTCAAAATATATTCATATTCAGTTGCAAAAATATGAATATGATACACTACAAATACGATACGCACCTGGAGCACTGAATACGATATGGATATGAATACGATACACCATTTGCCGTATCGTATTCGTATTTGGCCAGCACTATAGCTCGTTACCTACTAGCACATGTGCGCGACTTTCTCTGTTTGACTTTGAAGTTCATTCTTGCTGTTCTTCGCTAAACGCAAGACATGGATCTGGTTTTTAATTCCAGAAGAATTATAAACAGCACTCTAGACTAGTTAGAAAGCGATCAGATTACTGTGACCATCAGTGTGAATGAGGCAGTCACGGTCACCCACCTTGATGCCAACGACCACTTCACCCCCTATGCCTGAGGAGCTTTCGCCCGATAGATATACATTCCGCAAGAAACCTTCCGATACCGCTATTGTACCCATCTACAATCATCTAGTCTCGCTCCGTGATCTGGCCATATCTGCGCCACTGGAGTCGGGCACGCAGTTTATGCTCGACTTGCAAATCCCTCTTCAAAATCCACATCCAGGAGCACGGCAGGTACCGAAGACATTCACAACCGACTGCTCGCGATCCGGCACGGTTGAGCTGCAGCTCAATACCGCACTGCAGTCGGGGTTGGACGGGTTTTCCCAGGTGTGGACGGCCACAGTGGTCGGTGTACCAGAGACGTGTCTTGTCATGAAGATAATTCAGCCCTCCCTCTGTCTTCTCCCAGATCCTTCCAACTTGCACTGGCGTGAGGCTTACTACGACCCTCTGGATCTGGCGCACAATGAGGCTTGGGTATATCAGAAGCTCGCGCATCGACAGGGCCTGTCCATTCCATATTTCTTTGGGGTTTTCGATGTGAGCAGGCCTCTACGGCTTTCATTTTTTGTGCCTGATCATTGAACTGTTCAGATTATCACTCCGTCTCGGGAGGCCGCATGGGCCCTTGTCCTCGAATTTATCCCAGGCCTCACGATGCACGACGTCGCAAAATCCAAGTCGACAGCCGCTGTACATGAATTTGTGAGATCCGGTACCTCAACGTCTCCTTTTTCGACTGACTTGTACCAAATTAGTGCATTCTCGGTTTGGAAGCAGTGAGAGAATTGGCGCTCAGTGGCTGGACCCTCCGCGATATTCGTGGCGCCAACTTCATCCTCACCGGTTTACCCGGTTCACAAGCGGTCGTTATCATCGATCTGTACGGCGCAGAGCACGTTGTACCACCTCCATCGCCGGAACGTCTTGCCATCGTGGACGCGAAACGATTTTTTGACACGTTCCAAAGCTGCGTGACCGACGACTACGCCGGCATCCACGACTGGGCTAGGCAACACCTGCCCCTCATCGTGTGGGATTACGACTATGACCCTGGTTCCGAAGTGGATATGTAGTTCCTATACTCATACCGTGAATAATACTAATCGCGATGATTCACAATCCGATCGCCTGACGCACGTACTCGGCCGTCAAGTGCATCATGAGCTGCGTTCCCCTGCCCATTTTTCGGGGTTCAGAATAGCCTAGGAAGGCCTTCCAGCTTACAGCATTGCGCACTGATTCGGAGTACAGCAGACCTTCGATCAGAACCCAGCGATATTCCTGTCTCTGGAGGCAATAGTGAGCCTCGTTCCCTATCTCCTGGTGGCATTTCAACTACCACTGGCGCCCAGAAGTACGATGTATGAATGTGCGAAATTGCTGGGCGTCCCAATGCTGCTGACTCTTCTGAGGCGTCGATGTTGGCCAAGATTTAAAAGCCCTGAGCTTCTGGTTGCAATTAATACGTTGAAAGCTGAGAGCTTTGTCAGGTAGTTCGCATCCGTGGCCCCGCCAACCATTTTGTATCTTTGTTTCATAACACCTGAACAGGCTGCTCCGGTGTATCGATGGGGCCAGATACAAAACGTACTTATACAGGCTCGCTGAGAACCTGGCTACCCAACCGCCCCCAGCCAAAGAATACCAACCTCAATATACCCAGAGCTTGTTGCATTTGACCTCGAGTGAGTCCTGCACCACGTTACGAAATCGACTGAGGCCGTGAAGTGGGACGTTTTGGGAGTACAAGGGAGGAAAACTCCGGCTTCTGCCGGAAATCGAAAGTATACTCAAGGATTTCGTTCGCCGCCGTATCAAGATTGCAATCTGCTCCAACCACGACGATGAAGATGAGTGAGCTATTTTCTTTTGATTTTGCGACTGGTAACAAGATTCACCAATGGCGATCCATCCAGGGCAGAAAATTTCTTCAAAACCACACTTTTTGATATCAATGGCCAACCTCGACGCCTGATGAAGCTGGTGGAACCCGGGTGTTTCATCATTCAGCCAGGTGCGCAGTCTAAGCATCATCCAGATATACTAAGTATACATCTCGAATCTGCAGGTTGCACACTTCGAGGAAGTTCACGGCCAGACTGACATAGACTACACGGACATGGTCGGTCCCGGGTTCGTAGATTCATCTGCCGCGCTAACGTTTGACCGGTGGCAGCTATTTTTTGACGACCTCACGAAGAACAAAAACGTCGAATACGAAAAGGGTCAGTCTTTCGGCTACTTGAATGTTTCTGCTAAAAATCTTGTCAGAGGTTACATTCGCCAAAGTGGGTAGCCAGGGCCTCGACTGGGCGACGTACCAAAATGGATTGCAACGCTTCGCTCACCGCCAAAACGACCGCCGCGACGACGAGGATGAGGACACGGACGAGAACGAGGACGAAGAAGAAGACGAAGACGGAGACGGAGATGAAGATGCGGACCGAGACCAAGACCAAGACGAGGACGATGACCGCCGCCGCCGCGACGACGACGACGATTTCCCCAGCATGACATACCATTCATGCATGGCAGAAATCGATATCCGCGCAATCCAACGCCGCCGTCTTCAGGCTGGTTTGAATCCCTACATGGGGTAAATTGATGGCCGCCCTCGCTTTTGGTGAAGCGGGGGGAGGTGGTCAGCAGTTCTACGTTTATCGCCTCCCACTTCGCCGCCCGCGCGCCAAATTCACCTTTACTTAAACAGATGTACATTACTTACATTCCTCCTTCTCTTGCAGCGTGCATATCCACGGGGGCACGTCTGGGTTATGATCGGCACCATTATTCACTTGTTTCCTTGTCATCTATTGGATTTGGTTGGATCTCTCGGGCCGTCAAAATGCATATCGGAAAATGAGGTGCTACCAAAGCTGGACCTGGTCATGCCTTACAAGGCAGGAGCCCACCAGTCAACGTTGTGATGACAGGAACCGCCAATCATGGAATTATTCGAGTGTGTCTTGTCTTCCTTTGTAGCCTGCATTAGCTATTAGGGCACTGACAGTTTTTTTTCAACTTGCCCGTGGATTTTTCATTCTGTCTGAATCGGCATGCAGGGCACTCAAGTAAGTCAATGATTTGACGCCCACGATCTGCCGCCCCAAACATTGATTCAGCAACCATCTTCTCTCCGGCTTCTTGATCTCAGGTTTCAACTTTGCACCGATTATTATTGCGCTTCGAATTCATTGTAGGGTCGTCAAATATGAAATCCGGAATCCTACGTACCTAGCGGGCGTTGCGAGGTACGGGTTTATACCCTTACTCGCACGGGGTACAGGTTACGTACTCGGGTAAGGGTCATTATAATGGTTGAGACTTTCAGCAGCCGCGCGTTCCGCCTCAGATCAGCAGACATCTTTGCTGGATGAAGCGACAACAGATGCGCGGGTGCAGTACCTGAAACAGAGACTTGAAGGATGCTTGCTCAAGGGACGGTAGAGTACGGACGTAATGTAATGAGGGTGGACTGCCAATGGAAGACACGCACCATGGAGCCTGTTCCTGGGTAATCCGCTGGGCCAGAAATTGAACGGAGGCGGCGGGAATGGTAGCCTAGGCGTTGAACTACCGTTGTGAGGGCTGTGAGGGCGGCGCAGACGACGAGGTATTTGTGATTGCTGGCCAAGGCATGATGGTGCGAAGAGTGCGGAACCTGCCGATGGGACTTCCGACGAGCATGGTTGAAAGAGCCATACGCCTCTAGGACCCGAACCGTAGTTCGTCAAATTGCTCTCGTCCATAAAACAAACAAGTTGGATTAATACGAGTCCTTGTGGTCGATCACCCCGACGCACGTCAATTATCGTGAACCTAAGTTACCAACCACCGATTCAACTCCGCTCGAGAACATCTCTTCGGACTATCTTTTTTTCCTGCACTGAGTCCTGGGCTAGTCGTACCATGCTTTCTTTTTTTCCGTTTCATAAGATCATTCTTTTCGTTTGAACACACTCAAAAGCTCAATCGGAATGTATTGTGGACTACTCCTCTCCTATCTACGAGACACATACGGCGGTGGTGTAAGAAACACAGTTTCAGCTCCTGAATAAGAGTGTCCTTCTTGTAGGCTTGTAAATCGCGGTGGATTGCCCCGGATTCGAATATGAAAGTCTTGAGGAGGCAGCGGTTCGACTCCGCCCTGGGACATTAATGTTTTTTGTTGTTGCGAGGTCAAGACTCAGAAACGTCGCGAGATATTAGTCCATGTCTTTCACAGTATTGGTGAGGCATGTGTGCACGTAGAGTGGCATACAGCGTTCTGAAGTTCCTTTTGACGTTACTAACCTGGGGCAGGGTATTCAACCTTGGGGGAATGTACCATCACTACCACATAGTGTCTTCGTCCAGCATGTCCTCGTGGATCACGGTAGATCGCCCCAGATTTATAACAAAAAAACCAAATTTCGGGGAAGGCGGTTCGACTCCGTCCGAAGGTTGTATTCATGTTTTTCTTTTCTTTTTGGTTTTATAAAAAAAAATTATATCTTTTTTTTCGGCTCTTGACCACTCCCTTCCACGGGGCACATACTGGCCTTGTGGATCGCGGTGGATTGCCCCAGATGCAGGTGTGCGGAATATGAAGGTCTTGGGGTCCTGGGCGACGGCGGTTCGACTCCGCTCGGGGACAGCAACTCTATCTCAGCATACTTAGGACAAGTCCCGATGGATCCGGGCAGATCACCCCGCAGGTTCGACTCCGCCCGGGGACATACTACGTTCAGAAGTTTCTTTCGACCTGACCAATAGAAACCTTGTCCACATCACCTCAGGTACCATGACACAGCCGGCTTCACGTCCTGGTCCAGCGAGCCCTCGTCGATCACGGCAGATCACCCCACACTTATGTGTAAGGTATCTTAAAGTCTTGGGGAACTTGAAGCGGCGGTTCGACTCCGCTCGGGGACATGCGCGAGGATAATTGGAACTTCTTTTTTTCGACGACTCCGACATGGGGTTTTTGTACGGGCGTAGAGTTTGCTCACGCGTCCTCATTCTTCCAGCGGCATACAGATTAAAACAATTCCGATTACCGAGTCGATACGTATGGAGAATACGATGCGAAGTAGTTGGCGTTATTCAGTGTAGGGGTGCCTGAGAGTCCGACTGAGATCCATGATGGATGGGTAGTACTTTTGAATGACCACCAAGTATTCTCGAGAGAAGGCTCTGCGAGTACCACTGGTGGCCAGTCTTTCGTCCTTGCAGATTTTTGGGACGACGGATCATGCGGTTCGAATTGCACCAGCACATTCCTCAGTGCCTAGGCGCCTACTGATCATGACCCTCGCTCTGCTAAGCTCCGCCTGCGTAGTCAAAACGAGGATACAATATCCGGAATACACCACCTCAAGGCTGATAGCACACAGCGTGCATCCTATGTAGTTCGTAGCACAGTCCGGTCCGAGTATCACAGACATCCAGAAGTCGGTTAGATCGGCCAAGGAGTTGCCAAGGAGCCAAGCAAGGAGCACGAGAATATGAAGGAGACAGAGCAACATGCGGCAATCGGGTTTTCCCGAGCAAAAAAAGCACCGACACGACTTCCAGCATGGCCGTTCGTAACAATCGCAGGGTGGGCGCTTAACGTTGACTGTGAGAAACCCCTCGCTTCCGTCCTCCGCGATCATTCCGATTCTACGTGCACAGGTTTCACGGATATCTTATTCTCCATTCCCGATTGTACCCGTATTTCTATTCTTCACACTGCCTTGGTTTTACTTACATTTATTCTCCCGACTTACTTACTCCACGAACTCCTAGCTATTCCTGTATAAATACCGAGCTACATCGTCGTACTTACTTTGTAGATCAACTCTGTTAATAGTTGAGAATCCATATTCTTCTTCTCGGAATCCTCTCTTCGTCCCAAGTCCTCAGCTCGCTTCGGCGCCAGTTTGCATCCTCCAGGCTTCCTTTTGGATTGCCGACTTTGGTTCTCACAAGTTTGATCTACCACCCTATCTTATCTGGTGCCAAGCACATCTTTGTTGACCCGCCATCACAGATCTCCCCTTTCGTCTCCGCCATCATGTCCTACGTCCAGCACGATCCCGACGAGAACTACTACCCCCAGCAGTACCCCCAGCAGCCTGTCTTCGACGAGGAAATGCAGAACACCTGGCAACAACCTCAGCCTGAGACTCCGACCAGCCACGGCGGGAACCCCTATGCTCAGCCCGCTGTTTTACAGCAGGCTCAGCCCGCCGACTCTCAGCCTCCCCAGTACATCCAGGATCTTACCCAGATGATGACGCTCCTCGCCAATAACCTCGGTGCGTTCCAGAATGTTATGACCACTTTCGTTCAGGGGCAAGTCAACAACGCTGCATCTGCCTCCGCTCCATCTGCTCCCGTTCCGTCGGCTTCCTCTGCCCCATCTGTCATTCCCCGCGGCACCGCCCGCATTCGCGATCCTCGCCGCTTCAATGGGAAGATCTCCGAGGTCGAGCCCTTTCTCAATGAGATTGAGGACTGTGTCTACATCCAGCGCTTTGCTCTCACCACCGAGGAGGACAAGTCCCGTTACATGGGCCACCACATGGGCGACGGCTCGCCTACCGAATGGTTCACGAATGTCAAGCGCAATTCATCACACCTCCTCCTCGACTTCACCCTCTTTGTCTCCGACTTCCGTACCAACTTCGCCGACCCCAATCTCCAATCCTCCGCAATGATGAAACTTGACCGTCTTCGTCAGACTGGGTCCGCTTTCCAATATACCACCAAATTCCATCAGATTTGCGCCCATCTTAACATGACGGAGGAGACCAAAATTGACCGTTACAAGCGTGGCCTCAAGGATGCGATCAAGGACGCGCTCGTTCCTGTCATCCCGCGTCCCACCGACTTCAAGGCGTGGGAGAAGCTCGTCCTCGCCATCGACCACAACATTTTTGAACGTAACAACGAGAAGAAACACAGCGCGAAATCCGACTCTAATCCTCCTTCCACTCATCATAATCCCCCATCCACATCTTCGAATGCGACCTCTTCCTCTTCCTCTACCGAGACTGTTCCAATGGAGATCGATGCCGTACGCACTGGTACTCCACGCGGCAAACTCACCTCCGAGGAACGCGAGGCGCGTTTCAAGAATAATCTTTGCCTCTATTGCGGCAAGGCCGGCCACGTCGTGAACGATTGCTTCAAGCGCAAGGCTAAGCATGGCGACAAGTCGGAAAAAGTCCCGCCGAAGACCACCTAGTTCCGCAGTCTTCGGCGACGGAAGGAACAGTTCATACTTCCTCCCGTCGCCCCGAGCTTACCCACTTCCGCGTGCTCAATGGCGCCTGGGTTGCTCGTTCAGTTTCTGCTCCCCGTTTTGAATTACCTATCCATGTTCGTCCCGACCCACTGAATATAGCTCATTTCTTCATTCCCATCGAGTTGAGCTTCCCCGGACGCAAACGCATCAAAACTTTCGCATTTATTGATTCCGGCGCGACAAGCTCCCATATTTCCGATATCTTCTCCTCCCGACATTCGCTTCCCCGCTCCCAGAAATCCACTCCAGTTCCCGTTTTTGCCATCGATGACCGCCCGCTTTCCTCGGGCCTCTTGACCCACGATGTCATTTCAAGTCTCAAAGTGCGCGAGCACAGCGAGAAAATCGCCTTGGGCATCGTTCAAATGCCTTACCCTGTTCTACTTGGTCTCGACTGGCTTAAACGCCACAATCCCTCTATTGATTGGGCCCGCGGACAGCTTACGCTCTCTTGTTGCGGCGCCAACCATGATTTCCCAGTATCCGCTTTTGGAAAAGGCTATGGTCTTGCCCATTTACCTCCGTCTTCTTCGTCCATTTCCGCGATATCTTCTGTCGGTCTAGGCCTTCGTCTTAACGGCAAATCACTTATTTCACCCGTTTCTGACTGCATTCATCGTGCAGAACCAGTTCATACACACGCCCGCGGTCGTCTAGCTAACGTCTCCGCATCCCACTCAATTCTCCGCCCTATTCGCGCTCACCCCGGCCTTAGTCGGACCGAGCTCCTCTCTGTTTGGACATCTCATGTCCCCATCGCGCCTGAACCAGCGCCTCCCGACAAACCACCCCTTGATATTTGTTTCATCAATTCCGCGCGTTTCTCTAAATATTCAAAGAACCGCGAAACTAATTTAATTTGGTACACCCCAAACCAGGAACTGAAGGCGCGCATCTATGCCACTACTGCTCCTGATGTCCCTCCTGGCTACGGCGATATTATCACTCCACCGCCCGAGCCTCCACCATCTGAGTCTGTTCCTTCTCCCGCTCCCGATTTACCTCACGAACCAGAACCTCCGGACCCCGAGGAAGTCGTGCGCAAACTCGTTCCTGAGTGCTACCACAACTATCTGGACGTATTTTCACCCATTGAAGTCACCAAACTCCCGCCTCACCGTCCCGGTTTCGACATTGAAATCGAGATCGAGGAGGGAAAGTCGCCACCGTTCGGTCCCATTTATTCCCTGTCCGAAGCCGAACGCGCCGAGACTTTTGACTACATCGAACGTAATCTCAAGAAGGGTGCCATTCGACGCTCTCGTTCCTCCGCTGGCGCTCCCATTCTTTTCGCCAAAAAGAAGGATGGTGGGCTACGTCTCTGTGTTGACTATCGCGGACTCAATTCCATCACCAAAAAAAATCGCTATCCACTCCCTCTGACCGCCGACCTTCTTGATCGCGTTAACGGTTGTGACAAATTCACCGTCATTGATCTGAAGGATGCCTTCAATCTTATTCGGGTCAAGGAGGGCGATGAATGGAAGACAGCTTTTCGCACGCACCTGGGCTTGTTTGAATACACCGTCATGCCCATGGGACTTTCCAATGCCCCTGCCACTTTCCAAACCTACATCCAGGACACTCTCCGCGACCTCCTCGACATCACCTGCGTCGTCTATCTTGACGATATCCTCATCTACACCAAACCTGGCCAGGACCACGAGGATTGTGTACGCCAAGTCCTTGATCGGCTCCGCGATGCATTGCTCTTCGCTAGTGCAAAGAAGTGCGAGTTTTCCAAGTCGCAGGTCGAATATCTCGGCTACATCATCTCTTCGAAGGGTGTCCAAATGAACCCTAAGAAACTCGACACAATCTCCAAATGGCCTCTTCCCTCCAATGTTCGCGAAATTCAGTCTTTTCTCGGTTTCACCAACTTCTATCGCAAATTTGTTCATAATTACGCCAAAATCGTCCTTCCTTTGACCTCCCTCACGACCAAGGATGCCAAACTTAATTTCCCTGGCATCAACGATGCTGCTCGACACGCTTTCGAAGAGCTCAAACTCGCTTTTACCACCGCTCCCGTACTTCGCCATTTCGATCCCCGTCTCCCTTCCACTCTCCATACCGACGCCTCCGACTTCGCGATGGCTGGTGTACACCTCCAGCCTGATGCCAACGGCGATCTTCACCCCGTTGCATTTTACTCCCGCAAATTTGCGCCCGCAGAAATCAATTACGAGATTCATGACAAGGAACTTCTCGCCATCGTTGACTGCTTCCGCGACATGCGCTCCTGGCTCATCGGCACCTCCACACCCATTTCCATCATTTCTGATCATAAAAATCTCGAATACTTCATGTCCACCCGTGTTCTTAACCGCCGCCAAGTGCGATGGTCGATGTTTTTATCCGAATTCAACTTTCAACTCGACTATTTGCCCGGTGCAAAGAATCCTGCCGACGCTCCTTCGAGACGCTCTGACTTCGCACCTAAAGAAGGGGATGACGTCCTCCTCGCGATGAATCAGGCACTTCTTTCCCCATACCACACCCAAAACATTTTTCCCTCCAAATCTCCGACTTCTCCTGATCCCATTTCCATCTCTTCTCTCGCCACCTTCGCACTCGACAATTCGGAGACTCTGAACGAGTTCAAGGCTGCCTATCGCTCTGACACTGAATGGCGCGAAGCCCTCGCTTCTGGCGACTCCGATTTTACCTTTGAACAAGACCTTGTTTATCATAAAGGTCGCGTTTACGTCCCCAAACCTCTCCGTTCCAAAGTCCTCCACCAACGCCACGACTCCGTTCTCGCTGGACATCCTGGCCGTGCGCGCACCTATGACCTCGTAGAGCGCGATTACTCATGGCCTGGAATGCGCCGCTTCGTCCGCTCTTACGTGGACTCGTGCGACTGCAAACGCAACCAAGCACCGCGTCATAAGCCTTACGGACTTTTACAACCTCTAGACATCCCCGACCGACCCTGGCGCTCGATTTCCATGGACTTCATCGTTAAAATCCCCGTATCCCATGGCTACGACTCTATCTGGGTCGTTTGCGACCGCATGACCCGCGCGGCACACTTTATCCCCATCAACGAGTCTATGGATGCTCCCGAACTCGCGCGCCTGTACCTTGACCGCGTTTTCCGCTACCACGGTTTCCCCGAGTCCATCATCTCCGACCGCGGCTCTGTCTTCGTCTCTAGCTTCCTCACCGAGCTCATGAGACCTTGCGGCACCAAAATGAAACCTTCAACCGCTTACCATCCCCAAACGGACGGGTTGACAGAACGCACCAATCAGACGCTCGAAGCGTACCTTCGGACGCACTGCTCGTACCAGCAGGACGACTGGGTCGACTACCTCGCCCTTGCCGAGTTTTCCTTCAACAACGCTAAGAACGTCTCCACTCAGCAAACTCCTTTCTTCGCCAATTTCGGCTATCATCCTACTTTCTCCCCCGTAATCTCGGAACGCTCTTCCAACCCCGCGGCTTCCGATTTCGCTACACGACTCGATACCATCCACGCCGAGCTCCGCGCTGAACTCGCTCACGCCAACGAGTACATGGCAAAATATTATAACCAACATCATCTTCCTGCACCCGAGTTTGAAGTTGGATCCCTCGTTTGGCTCATGCGACGCAACATCAAGACGACCCGTCCCAGCCTTAAACTCGACTATCGTCGTCTCGGCCCGTTCAAAGTCCTCGAACGTCGCGGCCTTTCCACTTATTTGCTCCAACTCCCCGCTTCAATGTCCCGTCTTCATCCCGTCTTTCACGTCTCCCTGCTTGAAAAATATATTTCACCTTCTATCATTCCCGACCGCGAGACGCCTGTCATTCCCCACGTCGAACTCGAAGCCCTTGACAACGCCAGGAACATTGAGACGATCCTCGACTCACGCAAAGTTGGCCGGCGTTACGATTATTTTGTTCATTGGAAAGAACTTCCTATTTCGGAACGCAGTTGGATTCCAATGTCAGATATCCCAACGACTCTCGACGAACAAATGGAAACCTTTCATCGTCGCAATCCTCGCCTTCCTCGTCCACCACGCTTTAACTTCGAACGCGTCTCCGCGCCCATCACCGTAGCGGAGCTCCTCGGATCCTTCCTGCGCTGCGCTAATGCCCGACTTGGATGACGCCCTGAGTCGCACTCCCGGCATGGACAGAATAGGACCGGAAGGGAGAGCTGATAACTGGCCGGACTGCGCCAAGGGCTGGAGTGCAGAGTAGTCGGGTGGTGCGTCTGCAATCTGTCGTAGGGCTGCCGCCCGTGCCCGTGGACACGGTTCGACGGCACCCGTCGCACGGGTACCGTGCCCGTTCCGTTGGACATTTTTTGCGACTTTCCACGGCACGGGTACGGCACGGCTGTTCACCACCACGGCCCGTTGAAACACGGCCGTGACGGCCGTCGAACGGGAAGTTTTCAGATGCATCTGGAGGGTCTGATCTTGATCACTGAGGCTCTCAATTACTCCTAGATACTCACCAAATGCTTCTCTAACCGTAATTTGCCAGGTCTTTGTGGTATAACCACAAAGTTACTGCCAAGTTGCGCTGATGCCGGAATATGCCGGATATGATAGCCGAGTTTCAACTTAGTTTCCTCCACAATTAGTTCTGTGTTTTACTCATTCCTCACATGTTGTTCAGATTTCTGATTGCACAATTGATTTCAGAGTCCTCTGGACTGAACTTTGGGGCTATTGGGAAGATCAGGAGCCATAGAATCTGTAGTGAGCAAACAGATATTATTTGTAGCTTCGCCAGGCAGGCTGCAAAGGCTGAATAAAGTTTATACACACCTCATAGCAGTCATAGAATCATGCTCTGATGAAAAAAAAACCTATAGAAAAATATTACAGGGCCGTGGACCCGTCACGGCCGTGCCGTTGACCGTGCCGTCCCGTCAAGATTTTTCTGGACCACTCGACGGGCCGTTTTGAGACGGCCCGTGCCATCGAAACCCCGTCGTTTCCACGGCCGTGCCCGTGACGGGCACGGGTGGCAGCCCTAAGATTCTGTCGTGGGTTTATCTGCCTGACCTCCTCTGCGTCCAGATTACAGAATGACCCATATCAGCTCCTCTCGCCTCCCCCTTGCCCATCGTCCATCGCACCCCGCACCCGCACACTGCCGTCGACGTCCGCGAACCACGCAACAACGCCAAGCCCAGAACCCAGACCATGCCACCACACAAACCTCTTCCGTTGTCCCTGCATTCTGAGCGCCATGGAATGCTTGCCGCCCATCGTCCCAAGACCGTTATCGATGCCTTTCCAAGCAACGAGCGGGACCGGTATCGCACCCCCAACGACGGCGCTTCTCCTGCCCGTGCCTGTCTTTGTCTGATACGTCATCTGATCCTCATCTCAGTTGTCGCCGCCTTTGGCACTCGTCGGCCTGGGTAGCACCAACACGGACGTCACTTGGATCGATCTCGGAGGTGCGTGTTATGCCTCTCCTTTCGAGTCCGCACACCTGCTCTCGGATAATTCGTCGTTCGCCCCACTTGTATCTTCTGCCCAAAACGCGAGCGCCGGCTCGACACCGCGTAGCCAGGTGAATGAGAAGTGGATCGTTATACTTATCCCGCAGTGCGTCACGTTTCTTCCTTTCTGCTTTCTGCTTTCTGCTTTCTGCTTTCTGCTTTCTTTCTTCCTCCCTTCCATTCATTCATTCATTCTTCCATTCTGCACACCTCTCCCTCTCCCTCTTCCCTCCCTCCATCTTTCCCTGCATCCCGATCCGGCGCCCTTTTCGTCAATCCATCCTTAACACAGTAGATAGCACATGATATATAATACGTAATATTCCTGAATCGACGTGGCTCGGTATCGGGGATGGGATGTGGACATGACGCGTCGGCCCTTTGTGGAGGCTCACATCGACGCAGACGTCCGTGTCCGTGCATAATGCATGGCTTGGGTACCTATGTCTTTTCCTACGTCTTTTCTTCCGAGCCTCATCCTTATCGTCATTTCGCTGTTCGATTTCTTCGTCCTTCGTCCTTCGGTTCCCCCCTTACGCGCATCCTCGGGCGCTCACTCTGTTTTTCTTTTTCTGTTTCTTGTTTTATTTATGTTTCACGAGTCCACATAGGCGTAACCGGAAGGATCGGTATCTCTCCTTTTTCCGGATCCTCTGTATTGCCCGGTCAACTCGGCTCGGCTCGGCGTACGGTCCCCGATTTGCGGTGACGCGGACCCCCGTGCGGACGGACGGAAGGCCGGGATGCGTGGACGATCTGGCGTGCCATCTGCTCTAATGTATGTACCGTACGCGTCACTGAATTTTAAATTATATATATTTCACCCCCTTTCCCTCTCTCTCGCGTGCCGTACGTCCGGCCTCGACATCGGATAGCACCTTGTTTAGTCTGGGGATTGCGCATTGCGAGTACAGATAGAGGAGGAGTGACATGTAGAGCCCCATGGCCACAAGCCATTTCATCATCTGACAGGGTGACCGGGTCTGTTTGGGTTGTTTCCAAGTTGTTTCATCAGGTGCGATTCGCCCACATTGAGCCCGGGCCTCTCATCTGTTATAATTATGTTACAGCGCCGGCTCCGGAGTTGTTCCTCGTGTACTACTGTATCCCTCCATAACTCCACTCCCACAATACCCAGCTCTAATTTCGCACTCAATTCAATTTCCTCTGCACGGGCGCAGTAACCTGCATTGCCGCCTGCTCACATCAGGAAAATGTTTTTGAGCTGGCGCATCTAGCGCCAGGCCTGCCAAGAGCGCCGGCACGCCAGAATCACTCCTGGCGACATAAAAAGATAGACGGCCCCAGAAGCGATCCTGGCGCCAGAATCGAACCAGAATGTATATTTGGCGCCGGCACGGTACGCCTTTTCTGTTTCTATATCGCGCTCACAAACCACAGGATGGGGGAGAAACAAATATATTCATGCAGGGCTACCATTACAGAGTACTGCGCTCCTACTTGTGTCCACGCCACATCTACTGTCCAGGACATGCGGTGAGCGCAAGGATTTCCCGCTAGGCACTTGCTCGGCACGCGTAAACACAACGTCCGAGCCCAGCTGCTTGACCTTTCTTGTGTATCTTGAGAGTGAAGCTAGTGAGGTACTTAGAATGCCCCGACTACGTCTGACGTACCAAGCAAGCTCCTAATCATTTGCTCCCGATCAGCTGGATACTGTTGGCCGTTGTCTTCTGCGGCAGAAGAGACGATATATCGTTAGCATGCGTGCACGGACAGCACATAGCCTCGTACCGAGGTGCAAGTCATGACCGTGTCGATGGAAACGGGGCCATAGGATCTGCGAGTGCACCTGCTGGAATCGCCAACTGGAGGGATGGGGAACATAAGGAGGTAAATACATACCTTTAAGGACAGGGGGGATAGTCAGCAGAATGGAATATATCTACGTAAAAGCCACAGGCAGCTGGGAGTGCGAAACGAATGGCCAACTGGAGGTGAGATGAGGGGAATGAGAGGTGTATAGAGAAGAGGGAGCTCCAGAGCCCTAAGGAAGCAAGCCGCACAAGCCAAAGCGAGAGAGAGCTTGCGGATCCAGGAAAGCGAGAACAAGGGCAGACCGAGGGACAGTGGGGTCTCAACAGATAGATGACAGGTTTGACGGCCTTGATACGTTGAGGGGGGAGCTTGACGAGAGAACACAGAGCCAAGATGGGGGGAAAGAGTAAGAGACGTGACGATGGTTGGCATCAACATCACGCCATATCAACAACACGTGCAGCGGAGTTTGAAAGACTGAATCATTTTGCCCTCAGCTTGATCTCCAAAGGTTCAAAATGGATTTCTGCACCTTTCTCATCGAATCCGAACCATTGCAGGAATAAATTGTTGAAGACACCTTGGATCGCTGCAGGTGAAATGCCATCGAATACAATTCCCCAGGAGCGCGGACTCGTGATTTACCAGGGCTGAAATATTCACTCTTGGTGCTAAAATCTTTTACATGCGATGTTTCCCGTACAAACAAAGTAATTCTCAGCATTCAATCAAACGTGGAGCTTGGTTAAAAATTGCCAGTGAACACCTGTGATTTCAATTGATAAGTACTTGTTTCAACCCATAAATACGAGAAGTACTCGCCGTGACTACAACCAATTTTGCTTCAACTTCAACTCATACGGGATGTATTCGCAGTAATTAAAGCCATTCGCCCGGTTACGAGCCTGCTGGGCCTCGTCAGGGGGACCGAAGAGGAACCTAGTTTCGGAGCGCCCATTGGAGTAGGTGTTCCCGGGGTTGAGCCCGCCCGCCCCCGTAAATGTTGGTATTATTATTGCCGTGTTGGAGTTGTCGGGGGCTGATCGTGCCGTTCCGCCACTCGTGGGGAACCGTGCCTGTCACAAGCCCGTCGACAATCCTAGACCGCCACATCAGTTATCGTTTGAGACTGGTGTGACACAACACCTGACTTGTGAATGAAAACTGTGTTGAGGGCGTCCGCGGCCTTTTTACCCTCCCACTTGACGAGCTCCTGGAGGACAGTGTAGCTAATCGCCTCGATCAGCTGCGTCGCATGCTTCTGGAAGAATCGCGAGACTTCTTTGCTGCTCCCAGCGGCAAACTTGTTGGTGACTGTCTCGATGATGTACTTGCCGAGCGTCACTTCCTCGAACTCGAGCACCGGGTCCCCGATAAGCTGACTTCAGGCCCATTGCGCAAGGCATAGCTGAAGCGAAGTGGCAGCATCGGCGACGAGAGCGGCCCCAATCGGGCCACCGAAGTACCCACCGACATTGCCCAAGACGGCGACAGCGGTCGAGCCCAATTCGTGGATCATGGCACGCCTGAATCGGTCCTGCAAGTAGATAAATCCCAACACAGTGCAGGCGATGCAAAAAAACGATGAACCTCATCTCCAGCTTGGTGGCGGAGGATTGCCATTACAAAGCCGATATAAGGCGCCGACTCCAGAGTCTTTGCGATCCAGCCATCAGCGCCAAAGTCTCCGTTGCCGAAGAAGATGGTGTCAGTTCGCTCTGAAGCAGGCAGAGGAGTAAAGCGACTCGAATCACTTGTGAACGAAGGCGAATTGGCCGCCTTGATTAATAATGCAGATAGCGAGATTGATCTCGGCCTGCTTGTAGCTGTAGTTGTAAACCCTCAGCTGGGCGCGCAGCATCACCTTCCCTCGTTCATTCTGCGTAATGAAGGCCATATTCTGCGCCGTGTAACCAAAGAGACGGTCTGCAGACACAAAGTGGCCGTTCTTGTTTCCGTAGTAGTCATTCAGGTCGATCTGCGAGAAGTGCAACTTCTGGTCGCCGCCGAGACAAAATCCACAGAGCACGGTGCCTTCCAGGAACAGCCCAGACGCCGAGGTAGTGATACGCTGGCCGCTGGACGCGGAGGAATGACCAAAGTAGTGGAAGTGGAAGTGAATTCCACTTCCACTACCGCCTACCAGTGGAAGTAGAAGTCACTTCCACTGGCGTCTGACTGCCACTCAGCCACTTCCACTTCCATTGGTGACTGTCACACCACCGCCGTCCCGCCCCCGCCCACCGCTCCCACCATCTTTTTCAGGCACTTGGGCAACGCGTGAAAGGCATGAGTATACTTTTGAATAAAACGGTATCCAAGTCGAACACTGGATATGTATCTTCAACGATAGATTCTGATTTAATTCTATGAGCACTACACATTTAAAATTATACGACAGAGGTAATGCAAAAACTGCAAAGGGAATTATGGTGGCGGTGATGGCAATGGCGAAGATTTAGGGTGGCACCCAGGTTTAAATAATCACAGTATACCGGCCTGTTCGAAAGGAAAACATACTTGCCCTGTATATATCTCTCTGGTAACCCTTCCTCCCGGAGGCGCTGGGGTGTGCAATGGCCTGTGGGTTTTCAAAGTGTATTTATTCAAGACAAACAAGAGGAAGGGTGAGGAGGGAAGACGTGGTGACTCACCCGGCCGCCCAAAATCAACCCGCCATGCAGCCACTGTCGCCGTACCCAAGAGGTTAACGTGGAGTGAAAGAAAGAGGCAAAAGGTGGTGGCATCACACAATGGCAATTTGTGTATTGTTGAACGCGGCGGCGCATCAAAATGTCACGGTTCCGCCGGCGGGCTACTTCCACTTCCACTGGAGCACACTTCCACTTCCACTGACCTACTTCCACCTCTACTTACCCACTTCCACTTCCACTACTTCTGTATATACTCATGGTGATGATGCGCCCGCCAACGTTGATGGAGAATGAGGACATTATCAATATGGGCTCAGAGTTGAGGATGGGGGAGAACTTTCTGGGATTGAGGGCTCTTAGAGTGTCAAGAATAAGACGCTCGGATAGATGAACAGCCCTCCCATTAAGAAAGTGAAAGTGAAACCATGTGCACAATGCTCTACAAAGGGATCTAAAGCCGCACAACTTCGGGTGGTTTGAAAATTGATCAATCCCGCTGTCAACGGGGACATGGGCAGTTCCGGAAGACACAGCGTCTCTCGTCTTGTCGCCGAGAATGATACGTGCAGACACCGGTAAACCTTGTGTCTTTCCAAAGGTATAATCCATTGGGGTGTACTCCCGGAAAGCCGCTGGGTCATGGATCTCTGCTGATTTTTTTTATTCCATGGAGTCCGGCTTCTTTTGGCAGATTGATACGACACCTACATCTGGAAACACATTCCAGCGGCACAGACATGGCATGTCCATACCAGACCGAGGACTTCTGCCACAGACCGACAGACACTTGCAGACCTCCGCAGACACGGGCACGAAGCGACAGACACGGTCCTTAAGCGGTCAGCGTGGTCAACGCAGGCAATCAATTTTTGATTCTTCGTAACCTCGTTTGGGTGTCATTCTGTCGCAATGTTCATTTCTCCAGTTCCTCAATGGCAAAATACTTGTCGGCTCCTACAACGGCTCGAACGAAAAAAAATAGCTAAGTCCATTGCCGAGAGCAGGTATAAGAGTCTCGTAAGTGCGCGCTGTTGTCAATCTCTTCCTTTCGTTCTCCCACATTTGTTCCTCAGCTTTCTGGTGGGTCAAATCTTACCTCTCTTCCTAGATATTCAGATCATTCTTCAGAACGTGCTTCCCGCGAAGACTCTGGATATCAATGGTCACTCCGAGCACGTATGTCCGCCTTTTTGAATTCTCGTTCACCCAGTTCCTTACCGACATGAATTCTAGCTCCTGCCCGGTGTGAAACGATCCGAGTGCCTTTTTTGGGCAGCTACCATGTTCTCGTATTTACTTCAATGTAGTCGTTAGCTGCTTGCCAATATAATTTGTTGAAAAGCTATTTTTTTGCCTCAGCCTGCGGGCACCCTCTGTACAGTTCTGCCTGCATTAGGAAGCTTCCGAGGAAACATATGGCCGTTTGATGGAAAAGCTGGATCCATCAGCATGCGTGATGGTGGTGGTCTGTAGGTGTCTGTGGGTCTGTGACACTATCGGTCTATCGGTCTGTGAGTGTCTGCCATAGAAACCGCGTGTCTGTGGCTGTCTGGTACAGACAGGGGGAAGTCTGTGGGTCTGTATGGTCTGCATGGTCTGCCACAGACCACTACAGACATTGGGTATTTTCCAGATGTATCTGCAGTGCGACCTAGACTCGTAACCAGTCTGCCTACGCCATTCTAACAAGGCGGGCTTGTTGCCGTAGGCAGACTGGTACTTCTCGGATCTGTCAATTGGGCTGGGGCGGAGTTTGAAATTTTAAGTGTTAATTTTTCGAGGTATTCTCACGCGCCGCAATTTTCAAGCTTTCTTTAGTCTGTTGTTAACCGCGCCACCGTGTATACACCGCGAATGGAGAATGATGTTTTTGAGGCCTCGAGACAATGGCCAATGTTGGTTACAAGATGGATGTTGATGCACCGCCAGTTCAATGTCAAAATGACCACAATAAGAAAATCAATTCGACCTCCTCTTGACTCTTGACATCAAAATGACATCCGCATTCTGAGGGTCAAAATAATATGGCTCGCACATCATCCTGAGGCATGCAAAAGCACTCCTTGTCACCCGATTGCACTTGTGCAGACAAAAACAGTAGACAAAAATATATATTATTGGTGCAATAAATGGATTATAATAAATCACGCCTCAGTCACCAGAACCCATCTGCCACCTTTCTAATATCCGAGCGAGAAGCCCACCGTCACTTTCTTCATGGATTTGACCACCGAGACTTATTTTTTTGAGGGAAGAAAGGGTTTGCATGAGAAAACACAAGTCTCGATGTTGCAGACTCGTAGCCACAGAAATTGAGCTGCTGTCCGATCCACGATGAAGTCTTGGTGTTATTTCAGAGAGTGGCAGAGAAATATTGAAGAGGAGCTTTGAATACGACTTGGTCCTTGAATATTTGAACAAGTATTGGGCGCTGGCGATTGGTCTCTTGACGCTGATTGAAGCTTTGAAGATGGTCGGAGTAAGTATCAAGCTTGATGTTTTGAGGATGGAGTTCGTGGAGCAGGCGGTGGCAGGGAAACAGTGGACCAGCCCATATTGGAGAGACTGATGGTGGTGCCAAAGGAAAACCAGCTGCGATGTGCCAGTTAAATCTGTTTGTGCAAGGAAGGGGATGTGGCATGGCCGTTACAGGCAGATCAATATCATTGAGTGCCACTGGGCTTTGAGGGTAAACATTTGCGTGCACCATCGCACGGTATTCTGTAGGGCCCCGGAAAACTTTTGTACCGAATCCAGCACCGGGATAAGAGTGGTTGAAGAGTGGGCAACACGGGAGATGGGTCGAGAGAGAGAGAGAAAGTGGCAGACAAGCAACATGCACGTGTGCCACAAACAATGTGCACAGAGCTCGGTGAAGGAAAACATATAGGAAGCATTCAGTTGTTCAGAACATATCCTTTGTGTGGTCAACGCAACAGCGTGGTGTGTGTTACTTGTCCGACGTCGAGGTGTAAGGCTTTGGTGACATTAGATTCGATGTCAATTTGACCACGTTACATCAGGCCTCAAAACGGGCTCATTATTACACCCAATTGCTGTCCACCATTGGGATCCATGCTACACCAGAAGCTGAACCTCTTCTTGATAAAATTCTCAGTTTGCGGTGGTATAGGTGGCCGCGTTATTATATAATCATCGGAGTTTGAAATCTTCCCACACCTATTTAGCACTTCCAGGACCCCCCATCCTCAAACTTTGAGAGAGAAAGGGTATTTAAATCCATGTCTGACCCCAAAAATGGTGTTGAAAATTTTATTTTCAACCTCCATTCTCGTGGAATAAAAAGAGCAGATTATGTCAGGATTTGTCATCTGTTGAGCCATCAAAGTGGAAACTCACCATTCTTCAACTCTGCCGTCGCGGGTTAGGGGGAGAAGTTGTTCAATTTATGCTATTGAATGCTACTGGGACTGCACATTTGTGAGAAACACGTTCTGGTATGCATACGAACAACCGAATTTCTTTTTGTGATTTGTAATAACACGGCCAGCGATCGACGGATCGACCTTTTCGACAGGATACAACATGCGAGGTACGAGCACCATATTGTTGTAGCGTCTGTTTATAAGAGACTAGGCTTTCTTCTCTGTTCAAGCTGGAATAATCAATGATAATTCCACCCCCTTACATCTGTCTCCTCAAACTAATGCTTTTTAACTCAGAAGATCCATAGAAGTGAGTCGAGTTTAGAGAAGAAACTAATTCAAAAGGAGCAAAACACGGATGTGCGTCATCGGTTGGTCATCGGCCCCACTCAAGAAGTGGGTGGGAGAGGGTGCGAGCGGCAATGTGAAACATCGAGTTAGGGTACCTGATGGGTTAGACAGGAATATTTTTTCATTCAATTCGACAGGGGCGTGACGTGTGACATTTTGAACAATTCGTCAGTTCTTTTGAGCGTGACAGGGAGGAAAATTTCGGCAGATCCCCGTGTTGCTCCATAATCATTCGGGAGGTGGTTTCAAGCCATTTTCCGCACTCATTTGGGTTTCACAACACCATATAGCCGAAATGCAGTTTTGTCTCCATTTTACCTGGTCCCAGTTGTTCATTTTGGCTGAAAACTCGGGTTGCGACTTTGAAATTCTCCAAAAACATGCTTGCTGATGCGTTTACCGACGCACGGATTAAATTTCGTAAGCGTTACATTTCTTAGGTGCAAGTTCATCGTCTTTTGCCCATGACATTTTCCTTTGATACGTTTACAGACGCAGATAGTGGATGGGGGCTCGAGCGGGCGTTTGGCTCGAGCAGATGGTTGGCTCAAGCGGCTCGATCGGTTGGGGTACAACTTATGGTGTATATAGTACATTTTTAAAATATAGTGGGCTCGAACCGCCTCGAACCAACTTCCTGTTGAGACACGGGTGGCTCGAGCTTGGATTCATCGTAAACACTGCCAAAGCATTACATTGTGTCCGCGGAACCAAATTTGGCCTCCGTCGGAACATTCGGCACTGTGCTACAGCGGTGTTCCAAGATATAACTAGATATGAGTTATTGACATAAACTATAAGCCTCTAAAGCACCAGGAAGATCTCATGTAGGTATTAATGTATTTCGCAAATTTCGGTTCTCCCTAGGGTCGTATGTTCGTTCATAGAGTTTTCTTCCACGGGCACTGGATCTTACAGACAGGGGGTGTCCGTTCAAGATCAGCTGCTCGAAAATGTTTGTCAAGGGCAGGCCACAGAACGCTTCTCCACTCGTTGTTATTAGCATCCCAGCCCCGCGCCAGATATTCATGGGGTGGGATGTCAGCGAGAGGAATGACTGAGGAGCGTTGACTGAATTTCGTGACAAAAGCTGGGACCCATGTTCGCGATTTTGGACCGGGAGCAGCTTGATTTTCCACTTGCGCGATCGAAAGAGATATGGTTCCCGGTTCGTGTTCCTCTGTTTTGACTGAAATGTTAGTTAGTCGGATTCATACTCATTCTGCTGTGAATTGGGAAGGACTTACTTTTGGATGTGTTCAAAGACCTTGCCCCCAGCCCGATCTCTTCTTGTTCGTATATGGAGAGCTTTGGTTCCGTCCTAATGTTGTCGAGATAACTCTGGAATTACAATAATTTAGCTTCGTGCTCGAGAAACAGATTTGACTGACACTCATCAGCACAACGATGCCACGTATGCGCGATTTCGACGTTGGGTCCGAAACCCAAATCAACACTTGATTGCGATTTACAAAAGATAACTGCGGAAGCGGTTTTTCTGAACCCTGGAGTTGGTTGGTAAACGGTCAGTTGGGGGATTTCAATTGTCAGTCACCACTTGCCGCCGGTCGAAGATTGATTCCCATGCCGACTTTTACTTCCAAGGGATGAAACTCGAGTCGCTCAGCATCCAATCGTATGTCCTGTGCCTGATAATCAATATTATATGAGGAGTACGATTTGTTGTCCTTGTCCCATTTTTCTCCAATTTCGTAGTCCACACGGCACCTGGGCATGACCTTGACAAGGTTGATTTAGCCACAGAAAGCACAGTAGCTGGCTTACTTTGTTATCAGTGGCCTCCAACATGGCATCATTGTTCTGATTGTATGAGAACGTTGTGGTCGCCAAGGGACTGGCCTGGGAAAATCCCAAAGAAGCTTCGAGCCCCCGTTGAGTTTGCCGCTGTTGCGTACGTGTGTAAAGTTTGTCTGGGAGGTCAAACCCTCGATGTAAACTAGTTCAGTGTTAAAAACAATCCTGATTCCTGCAGGAATATAACCACAATTCACGATCAATAATCGATTTCTTTCGATGCGACACAAAGCCAATGCTTGCATAGGAGCGATCTATCTGAGTTTCACGCGGTCGAGTTTCGATTTTGAGATCAACCAGAGCAATGACTTCGGACTGCGATAAGGGTCGGGTCAAGTCGCCAAGATCGATGGGTATTTCCGTTTCGTGATTGATTGTGAACTAAAGGGAATTATTAGAAGATAATAAAGTCTCGAATGCGCCCTACCTTGAAAGTGTAACCAATATTGACCGCGTATGTATGAGTCGTGTTGAGTTTGAGGCGAAGTTCGACACGCGTTCTGTGTAGCGGACTTTCCCATTTCCCATCTACCATGGTGGGTTCCCCATCACCCCCGCCTCCATCCCCACCGCCCTGAGGACCACCATCCCGGTTGGGTCCGTGTTCCACCACTGTGTTCAAACTGTGTCCATTGGATTCCGCATCGCCGAGGTGGTTATCCCTTCTACCACCGTTTCCGGTCTCCCCTGGGGTGCGTTCATCGTCGGGCATGGCTACGTCTTCATTTGAATCACATCCTCTTTCGTCGTTACCACCGGTGCTGTTGAATTGAACGTATCCATTTTGGGGTTCGGTGTCACGAGTTCTGGACGAATACCTCAGTATCGGTTAAGGAAGAAACAGCCGAGCGCACAGTAAAGTTAAAGCAGGATTATCGCAGGTAGGTCGAATTACTACCGGAAAGCCGGATAAATCTGCAACTGATTGAGCCATATCAACAACCGTTGGGTTCTCGTAACATCCGAATATCGCCAAGGCGGGTTCCTGTGGGGAAAGCATCCAGGCTAAAGGTCCCTCGCAACCACTGTTTCGGATTGAAGTGAGAAGAGGGTTGTCCCAATTATCCTCCATCCATGATGCTGCTTCTACAGGTTCGTGGATAGACATCAAACAGCCCCCAATGCCGAGATTGGTCTGAATGTAAGTCAGGTCATTTGTGGTAAATGAATCAGCCGCTGTTCTGAGCAAATTGTCAATCAGGAAGAGTCTCAAATCTATGAAAATACCTACTCTGTTCTGTAACCATGAGGTGAATATATGATGAAGGTTCCGATTTCCACACCGCCTGCGCCGTTTCCATTCAGTGTACCCGCTCCTACTCAGACATTGAAATTGAGCAACCCGGTACTTCTATCTCGGAAAGTGAGGAGTTGCGTACCTGTACCCTCCGAGGAGCGAATACTATCCTCAAGTTGCAAATCTTTGGCAGCGGTGGGGTCCGTCTTGGCCATCCTGCGATGGTACTGGACGGCCTCCTCGTCCGCGCGAACTGCATCTTTATGGTGGTCCACCTGTAGCGACGCCATTATGAGTCCCGATACTTTGCCCATATCAGGACGATCTGAAGGTTTATGCGCCCAGCAAGCTTCGACGATAGCCCATAGCCCGTCGGACATTGCCCGAGTTCCATCAGGTGGGCCTGAACTTGAAGGTCGAGGAGGGCGCTGTTGAGCCAGAACCTGAAGTATTACCGCCATTTCTTGCTGAATGCTCCAGAATGGCTGTTCTCCCGTGTATATCTGTTCAGGTAGAATTAGCTGAAGAACATCAAGACAGTCAGGAATATAACCTCTATACACAGACATGCAAAGGCATAAACATCGCTGGCTTCTGTACGTTTGAACTCGAGTCGATAGTCGAACAGCTCCGGTGCCATCCACCTCGATGAACCACCTTGTGTAGGTGAATCTGGCGTAGTCGTGCCACTGATAGCATCAGTCACAACTGCCAGTCCGAAGTCGAATAGTTGAGCATGTTCCCCATCGTCTATCAGTACGTTTCCCTGCAAAGTATGTGGGTCAAAAGTCAATCTTAGCACAACATAAAATTCATTTCACCCCACGTGGATCGCCATGGACAATATTTTGCGAGTGTAGGTAAGCTAAACCTTGCGCAGTTTCAAAGAGCTAAGTCACACGTCAGTGACGGTTAGATACAATCATGAGGTGCTACTCACAAGTTGGTCAACCTGCCTGTCGGGAAGTGTGCCATTCCGATTTTTTACAAAGTTGTTCATGGTACCATTGCGCATATATGGCGTGACAATGCAAGGTGGATAACCCTCAAAGAATTGCTTGTCGAGACCAAAAAATGGTAAAACGTAAGGATGTTTGAGGTGGACCCAAGCGAGAACCTCCTGCAACAGGCTCTGTAGATTCATTAAACTGGGATTGAAAGTAATGAAATGGAATAAGGCATACTTTCGAAATTTTTGACATCTCGTTCGGCTCCGGCTGATACAATTGCAAGCGTTTCAGAGCAACATCCTGTCCTTGGTATCTTCCAAGAAAAATATCTGCAAATCCTCCTCGACCAATCTGTCGATTTGTGTCTACAGAATCCAATTCCAGGAATAGAGTCGGAGGAAAGGCCTTGGTGGCAGCACACAGGTCTGTCAGCAGCTGCCGTGCTGGAAGGACAAACAGGGTGTCGTCACTCGCCATAATACACTGCGAGCATAAATATGTTAAATTATCATTTAGTTCGCAGATGAGACATGCTACCTTGTGCAACACATCCATGAAACCGGTAGCTTTCTCATCACTGAGGTATAAAATCTCCTCTTGTCCTGACTCGGAGTGAATGACCTCACGGAATAGATGCGAGATGACCTGGTCGTCCTCGAGAAAGGCCTTCTCAAACTTGATGTTATCACTGTAGCCGAAGTCGTGTAACAACTGCAGGCCAAAAGAATCAGTGAGAATGTTAGAGCGATGTGTAAAAGTTATCTCATACCATCTTGACATCGGCGCGGAATTTAGCACTATACGCAAGACTACAGACATTATTATGCTTGCTCATCCACTTGACTCGTTCCTGCAGACGATCCAAAAAGCTGCACCAAAATTTAGGCTCCGCCGGGACTCAAGAAAGGCATGCGTAACTAAGCACCTGATTCTCCGATCGTTCGTAGATGCCCGAATAATGTCCTCTGCAAGCTCTACGAAATGCTGGAGTCAAAGGATTTGATCAGGCGTTGACGACTTGGAACGGGGAAAACCACACAAACCATGCCAACTTTCAACGCGGATTTATCAATCAGCATCTGTCGGAGCTCCAGTTGCCTTAGTCGTTGCAGCACTTTCCCAGAAGTAGCGAACTGGTTTTCCATGAGTTAATTGTTGCTTAAATCTTAAGCAAACATCTCACCGCCACTGAAGCTTGACCAGGACCGGAGATATCTTTTTGTGTTGCTAAAGATGTGGATGCAGACGCTACCGAATGAAATATGATTATATCTTTTCCAGAGAAATAAGATAACTTACGCTGGGGGGAATATAAGTATGGCGGCGCATATTGAGCCTCATTGGCAATGCCGGAGGGGGGAGGTAAATAGCCTTTTGTAACGGGAATTGGGGGCCCTTCTGAGAAAGCTGTAGATCTTTGGACAGTCAATGTTTACGATTTATGGCGAGATAGAGAGGGCTCACGAGCCAGAAGAGGTACTTTTATTGGACTTCGGGTGGTCCCGGGCAGTATGCTGATGCAGCAACGAAAGCTGCGGGAAGCTCGGGGCTTTGCAGCCCACAACGCCACACTTGAAAGTTCCTTGTTTTGGCACGGGTTTCGAGGTAGGGCTTTGGACAGTCAATATTCACGATTTGTGACGGGATAGAGAGAGCTCACGAGCCAGAAGGGGTATTTTTACTAGCCTTCGGATGGGCCTCGGCAGTATGCTGATGCAGCAACGAAAGCTGCGGGAAGCTCGGGGCTTTGCAGCCCTCAACACCACACTTGAAAGTCTCAGGTTTTGGCAGGGGTATCAAGGTAGATCTTTGGACAGTCAATGTTTACGATTTATGGCGAGATAGAGAGAGCTCACGAGCCAGAAGGGATATTTTTATTGGACTTCGGGTGGGCCTCGGCAGTGTGCTGATGCAGCAACGAAAGCTGCGGGAAGCTCGGGGCTTTGCAGCCTTCAACGCCACACTTGAAAGTCAGTTGTTTTGGCGGGGGTCTCGATGGCGAATGGAAGTCTTTAGTGTGCTGACGGAGATGTTCAAGTTTCTCAAACTTTCGATTACAGCCAGGAGTTCCGCATTGATATGGCAATGGCTGAACGGAAGATTAGCAGACATATTGAGCTTTTGAGCAGAATGTACTGACGTTTGTTGGCATATTGACCCGCACAAATAATCGTGACGGTACTGAGAGCACACTGGGAAAGAGACAAGGGCTAGCAGAGGAATCCGCGTTGGATCCGCGTGGGCGCCGTTTGTTTGTCCTTGTTGTTCGAAATCGACGCACGGGCCCAACGGTATTTAAAGAACTCACGTGATGTCTTAGCAAAAGCTGTTGTAAGTCAAGAGTAAAGCAAATCAGACTCAGCGTTGAAACAACGTCTAAATATATTCACCTCAAGAACGTCACACTAAAGTACAGTGTAAGTGACGAAAGAATGAAAGGGAATACAACGGAAAGCTCACCTCAGCGTTGAAACAACGTCTGAGGTGAATACAGGATTCAAGCGGTATAAATACCAAGTAGATACAGCTATCCAAAACAGTAGGACAGTGAGAGATAATAATCTGGCTGTACACGGAAGTAAGTCCCAAAGGCTGTTGTACAGGAAAAGATTGCGCGGGAGAAGATCACGAAAAGATGAACACTCAAGGTCCGATTGCTGTGTTCAACAGCTAATCAACAAAAATACTCAAACTAATTAACGGTGCGCAAAGCATGCAGACGCGCGCTTTTCGAGACTATAGTGCTGTTCAATAGGGGAAGTCAGAGTTGACGATTCTTCGTCGATTCTGTACGGATTCTGGACGCGATTCTGTCTCGATTCTGAAGCCAGAATCGAGATTCAATTCTGACCGACCCGATTCTGTTTTCGATTCTGCACTCGATTCTGCACAATCAAATCGTGCCATCATCAGAATCGCCGCAAGAATCGACGATTCTTGATGTACAGTAGTTCCTCCTCTGGAGGAGGAACTCGACGAGAATCGACGATTTTTCGTGCCCCGTCGATTCTCAGAGGGCCGATTCTTGCTCGAAACTCGACTCAGAATCGAAACTCAAATCGACGTCAGAATCGATCCAGAATCCGCCACTCTGACTTCCCCTACTCTGCTCCTTTTTGCGCTCCTGGTTTGTTTCCTGTTTGCTTCCAGGAAGTCAACCGGGAGAAGCAAAAAGGAAGCAAATAGGCAAATAGGGCCGCCCACCGTCCCCGTCTTTATGGGTGTGACAGGTGCCATCAACAGCGCGCTCTTTCCCTTTCGCATCGGCGTCGCGGCAAGCTCTACTTCCCGGCCCCTCCCGACGCGCCGCCTAACCCTCCCGAAGGAGCGACGCATTCCACGCATTCCACGCTGCGCAAACCCGAAAACCCGACCACGAAGCCCGAATTTTTAATTGGGCTCCACCCGCCGCTCCTGCTGCACTCCGGATATTCCCGACGTCCAATGCTTGCGCTGACCCAATGTGCACGCTATGCCTTTGCTCCGGCCGCACCGCGCTCACGCCGCGTTTATTTGCCGATGCATAGCGCCGTCCATCTGCGCCGCGGCGATCAACGCTGCCACGTGCTACCCTAACCTGTCCTCGTCGACGCTCAGCGAGCCTTGGCCACCATACTGCATCGTCTCGTCCACGGTCCCGAGCTAACCAGAACAACAATAGTGATTTTACGCATCTTTCCCTTGCCCAGTGTGACGCGATGCTTCTCCTACACCACTGCATGGGCCCGACAATCCACTGCCCAGTCCCGTCTTTGATGTCCCATCAAGGTATGTCCCGATGTGAAATGCAGCACATACCTACGGAACTGCGGTAGCATGGATCATGCCCGTCGTCACTACCTTCTGGGATGAATTAGCGCTATCATCGTCGGATTCATGCGATTTTGGTGCGTTTCTTCTCATTCCTTCACTCTCTCTTTATCTTCCATATCCCTTCCCCACTCATCCTACTCCTTGCCTTTGTTCTCTCGCCCCCAAATCCCTTCTTTCGCCTTTCTGTGCATATACTGATGTCCTCGTTAGGCATCCTGCCACGCTCACCTTGCACATCTTAAGCAGCAAGAAGGGTATCATCTCCTGCCATCCCACCCCACGTACGACTGCCACGCACTTTTGCGTCGCCCACCCCCTCCTCCACGCTGTCTGTCCCGGACGTGCTGCAGCACAGCCTATGCCTCGTGTCGCGACTACTAGCGGCACCAGCTGCCGTCTCCAGCACCAGAACACCGCACGCGACGCGTCGCGAGCCTATACCCGCTCCACACCGTGCCAGATGTACTGTGTGCCTGCAACGTCGTCCCAAACGCGCTATATTGTTCTCGCCTCTGTGCCCACCCACACACTTGACACCACCTGGCGCTCCTGCCCGTAGACGCCGCCTCCGTCGCGGCCTCGTGCACCCCGACTCTCTTCCGCCCATCCCATGCCCGCCGTGCACTGCAAATCACGGTGCGCACCCCCAGTGCCATACCCAGCGCCCGCGCCAAGCGTTCCCCTCCAGCCACGTCGCCTCCGTCGCTTATCTGCGCAGTCCGACCGTCCTCTGCAGAAGTCCGTCCGCACACGCTCGACACTGCCAAGTCAATCCTTGTCTCTTTATCATGCCCCCATCCCCTCCCACCCTGCCCGACAGTACTATGCACAAAGACGTGGCTGCGGACGTGCAGCGTGTGACCCAGCCTCACGAGAAGCACAGGGAATGTGCGTCGAGCGTCACTGTGTCCGCCCCGCCGCCCACCATGTCCTCCACCGAGAGAGTCCGTGCGCCAGCGGTTCTGAGGCTCGGATTACATGTACCGCGAAGGTCGTCTACCCACCCCTGGCCGCCTATCTCATGCGCGGACAATGAGTGCATGATCTTCGCATGGACGACGAAGAAATGTACGCGAGGAAGGTATGCGTCTCCCTCATCCATGCCACTCAATAGCGCTGACATTTTGGATCCAGTACATATCGCAGACCGGCCTTCGCGCCGTCCTTCCTCCTACTTCCTGCCCACCCAAGTGCCCGCCTCTCTTTTATCGCACCACCCGGGCCAATCCTCGCTCAATACCACACTCGCACGGACTCCATCCCTCGCCCTTCTACTCCCCACCTTCGCTTTCTCTTCGTTGTTACCTCGCTTCACGTATCGCTTATGTAATCACGCCGCGCCGTTCCTTCCTTGTGCTGCCCATCCAATTCTGTCCCACCTACCGCCCTATCCTCCTGCATAGCAGTCATTTGATGTCTTGCCCTCCTCCTCCTGCACTATGTTTCCGGTACGCTGCGATGCCATTGAGTGCGGACACTTCATGCACGGCTACTCCTTTCCGGCCCACATTCGTCGCATCCGTATCAATACCGTCCTTAGCCTTGTATATCCGCCTTCACCCTCTTTCCTGTCGGTTCCCGCACCTCTCGCGTGCTGTGTTGGTGGATTCCGACGGTGATTCAGACATTGAATGACCCACTCGTCATGCTGAAATAGGGTTAGACGTAAATCCATCGCCAGCGCCTCCCGCGCCCGTGCGCGAGCGGTGCGTCGTTTTCCTATGGTGTGTCCATGCCCATCCCCCTACGCCCACGCTGACAATGGACTCAGCCTACCTGTCCTCCACGCCGGCCTGCGCGCGCACCCACGAGACGAGAATGACAAGTCTATGTGCCCCTCGCGGCTACACTGCACTACGCGGTAGTTCGTCCCTCCGCTATCCATGCATGCTGTCCCTGCGCGCTCATCGTCCGTCCAGATCCTTGGGGGCGCATTTCCATGGCTCGACGCGCATTCCCCGCTACTTGCGCTCCAGTTCACGTCATAGTTACTCCCTCATTTGTCCATTCAGTGGGAGCTTGAAGGCCGATATTGACCAGCGGGTGCGTCTCCCTTGCACGTCCTCGATACCTTTCTGACGCCTTTCCCTGTTTATCAGTCGGACCCTCCTGCGCCCACCCCCGTTCCCGGTCTCTGTCCCGCGGACTAATGTCGTTTTCAAGTATGGCCGTCTGGGAGCTTCATCCTCGATGCCAAACTCTCAACCCCCACACCAAATGCCACGGCGGCCTATCGGCCTATCGCGCTATCCGAAATACATACCCGCCGCGCGCTGTTTCTCGCTGTCATCAAATCTACATATGACGGTGTTATGCGCGGGACGACTCGAAGGGTAGAGGCGGGGGGTTTTGCTCTCAGAGCGACGTTGGAGCAAGAGGGTACGTCTCCTCCCTTTCGCTTTGTACAAATCGTATCTTCTGTTGCTCTCGTTTCTGCCGCGCGCATGCCCCCCCTCCCCGCTTGGCACGATCGTGCGGAGCGATGGTGTCGGGCTTGATTCCTCCTCTCCGCTTCTTATGTGCCCAGGCAGACGAATATTCTTATATTCTTATCGCTGCGTGCGTCGTCTTCGCACAGCTCGTATCGTCCTAGCAATGTGGCTGAGGCATGCGCTGCGATCCGTTGCACGGAGCGGCGATAATCTCCGCTGCATTGAGCGCCTATGATATCTTCCGCTGCGGACTGACTAGGTCGATGCCCTTTCGGGCTTTCGAAACCCTTGGCTCTCCGACCCTCTCCGTATTTAATGTTATCCACGATGCTTTGTCCGTCCTCTTGCGTGTAGTGTTTATACCTTTCTGAATATAAAGTTTTTAAACCACCCCATAGTGTGTCTTTTCTCAAAAATTGTCTGAGCGCGTCCCGCGGCCGATGGGGGCGTCAGGCCTTAATCCAAATGTCATATTACTTCTGACGCGTTCGTCCATCCTTCACCCCTCATCGAAGATTGCTCAAGACGAGTCACCCAAGAAATAATAACCTTGAAATAATTTGTTCGAGTCCATCGCTCAAATGGGATGTGTAGAGATTCCGACATGTTCAATTTGCAACCACTGCTCCTGGGCCTTCTTACCGTGAACAGCATAGATGGTGGCCGTGCAAATTTATTTCGAATGCTGAGGAGAATCTCAAGGCATGCTCGAAGTTGCCCGTGATTGTATGATGATGAATAAAAAGGACGGTAACTCGCATTTGCTAGTCATATTTCTCAGCGCGGATCCATATATATTGCATTTCAGCCACACATACCCGAAGACTCCGCCCCCCGCTGAATGCACACGATTGGATTGCGAAATCAGGTTTGACCCATACAAAAAATTGCTTTCTGTCGCATCAAAAAATAGCCATCGTTACTCCCTTTGGTCTTGGGCGCCGATGTACTCAAGTGTTGCTTCGGACCATCACTGGCTCGAAGATCTCCGGGAAGGGAAATCAGAGCTCTCACATGTTGGGTTGAGTACGGGCGGTCCGGCTGAAATACAAATGGGTCAGGTGAATGTAGGAGATTCGTCTATTTTTTGACTGCTTCTTTTTTCAGTGGACACTTTTTTCACAAGCTTCCTACAATACATTTAAATTCCCCAGGGACTGCGCGCGGTTAAGGTTAGTATCATAGCAGAGACGCAAATGAGGATCCGATTTTGACCTAGGACGGTTTGCAACGAGACTCAAATTTTCGGCGGAATAACGCTACCAGTAGACTGATTTCTCCTTAGCCCTATCTGGGTATCCTGCTAAGAACGACTGAACTTCTGAGGAATCGATTGTTTTTTTTCTAACCCAAAGCCGAGGACCTGGAACGAGAGAATCCTGCGTTTCGAAATGATTGAATCTATAATTCAACAATGATACGCACCAAGGCGCGCTACACACGGAAACGGAATTCACACGCAGTCAGCGGAGTTCCCACAGGCTGAGCCACAGCACAGCTATTCCGGCTTCTCACAGTTCATTTCGTCAACTCCGCCTCCTCCTCTCTCCTCCGCCACCTTCTCGTCTTCTCCGCCTTTCTTCCTATTCTCCTATTTAACTCCTATGTATCTCCTATGTTACTTCTGTTTCTCCTCGTCCTTCTCCGTCTCCCCTCCGTCTCCTCCTCCGTCTCCATTTCCATCTCCGCCTCCATCTCCGCCTCCTCCGCCTGGCTACCAAGTCCGCAACTCCTTTTGGACCGCTGCTTCCATTCGTAGTGACCATATGGTATCAAAGCACAGCCTCTATTGAACTTGTTTCGATACTTTATTTACCGCTCCGCATCCTGTTTTATACGCCGGTTTCCTATAAATACTCGATGTATTTATGGTGTACCGAATCTTCCCTCTCCCCACTTGAATAGACTTCATTTCCTACTTGGAGTCAAGTCGCTCTCCGCAGTCCATCTGCACAAGTCCTCGTATTGTTTTAGCTCTCGTCCTCGATCACGGTCACTCACCACAAGTCCACGTATTAGCCTAGATTAGCCTTAGGTCTGCAGTGAACATTCAGCCCCAGTTAGCCCTCTCGTCCTCGTTCAAGCATCGCATTGTATCGCCCTAGTTTCATATTGTTTAGCCCTCACACCTACCTGTTGGATCTGGAATATCTTGGACCACCTCGCACACCCACGCATCTCACTCCGTGCTTAGCCTCGGAGTAGGCGTATCAACAAGTTACCTGCTAACTGTCACCCAAGCTACTCCTGCGATGGCAATTATCTTCTCTCTGCATCGACACTCCTTCCCCCGCACAGTAACTTTTGGCGGATTGCTTACCGAGCGTGAGTTACTTTGTGGCCTTTCATGTCTTGATTCTTGCCGCTTACCGCTTTCCGCAGACGCCCTCCCAAACTAAAAACAATGGTTTCCTGTCCCGAGTCGAGCAGGATGCTCTGCGGTATGTATGCTCTTCCTACCGGAATGGAACAAAAGAAACAAAGTGTCATGATCAATACGCACCTTATCCACCTGCCCCCGATTTGAACGAGGAAATTTTGCTGAAAGCTTCATCCAAGGTGTAGATGCACACCGTATGCCATCAGCTGCTGTATTCTCCATGTTTAAAAAGTGTTTGTATCAAAGCCTGAATCCTCCCGCTCCGCTTCTTGGGCTGGGGTGTTCCTCTGGCGGGTATCTAGCTCCTTCATTTGTCTGTCCGTCCCACCCGCCGCTGCCCGCCTGCAACCCGCTCCGCCGCTCCACCGCTGCCTGCTGCCTGCCCGCCCCACCACGCGCACCCTCCAGCCGCACTTCCACAGCGCTCAATTTGCTTCCATGTAGTCTTCCTTGATGTATTCCCTCAGCCTGAATTTATGTCTCCTCACGCGCAGCCAGATGTAGTTGCGCCGCTTGGGTGGCCCTGGTTTTGGTTGCTTGCCTTGCGAGCTTATGATGATTACCCTCTGTGTATGGGTTAGCAACATTATGGTTTTAAAATGCTCTGTCTCATGTACCCCGGTGTTGCCTCTGGCTGTCAGCTACGGCCGCCCCGCGATTAATCTGATTTTGCGCATGACTGCGTTGTGAGGATGGATCGCACACCTGGATACCTCAAATTCCCTTTATCCTGTTCTTTCGCCCCTCATTTCAAGTGCTTCTCGATCGCCGACTGCCACCTATTGCTCACTGCGTTGAATTGTTCCGCACATAACCATCCTGACCAAATATCCTTACAGGTAATCTGCAGGAGCCCTCTTCATCGTGATTTTGTTGAAAAATCATTCTACTGGTAATTTTGCCACGGAATTTGACAACTGTACATAGGAGAACCACAACTTACTGATTAGGCGCCCGGGAGCTTATCTCAATTACTCTGTGCCAGACTCCTCAGAGCCAAAATTTTATGTCTTCCGGTCTCGCAGATTGGATTTGACTTCAATCGCTCTCAATTTTTTTTTGGATTCTTTATGTTTGAGATTCCACGGCCAATCTTATGGCAGTCAACATGCACCTTTAATAAAATGGGGTATAAATACCTGTTTTTCACAAAACATGGCGATGAAAGTCCAAGATACAGATATTTTTAGGACATTGAAAATAGTACAAACTTCTTCAACGAAAAAAAAAAAAAAAATCCAAAGTTGCAGATAATCTTTGCACAAGGTATAAAGTTCAAGAGAATAGTGGATGTGCTAACCCGCCTGATGGCAGGGTCATAGCGATCAGAGGTCTGATAAGTCTCGAGAAGGTCCATTACAAATTAAGCTGGTGCCCATGAGCAGCTGTGGGATGCTAGCCTGCTCCCCACCAACCCTGCCATTCCACTGGCCAGCTGCTCATAGGTGCCAATGATGTTGAACTGCTTGATGCTGAGGCCGATGGTTTCCATCCGCCGCTGTTCTTAGAATTATTGAACTTCATATTTTGCGCAACGATAGAAGTCTGCAACTTTGAAGTTTTTTTTTTTTTTTGGTAAAAAGTTTATATCGGGTTGAGCTTTCTAAAAATATATCTTATTTCAACTTTTCTTAGAAATCGGCAAAGTTGTGGCCAAAAATATGGCGGTCAAAGTGCACTTTTATTATTTCCACCCTTTTTTTGTAGTTTCGTACATTTTTTCGGCCTATCTCAAGATTTTTCGAACATTTTCCTCCTAGGTTATAATTTGAGCTTACAATAGCAAAGACTGAATGGACAAATTTTTTTTAAATCTCAAGTATCGTGAACCAAGTTTGGTGGAGAAATCCGAAGTTACATTCTGAGTTTGGACTAGAAGGTTTTTTTTTATGGGTGTTTTTTTTTTTGGCACAACACATAACTTTTTTTGTCTATGACACACTTTTTTTTTTGGCTGGTGTGAACCTAAACTGATGAGTTGATCCGCAAGAGTATGGCGGTCAATCTGCACATTTAATATTTACGAGAATATATCGTGTTTACGTGAATTTTTCAGGTCATTTGGGTCAACAGGAATGTCTTTAGAGTCTGACCCTATGTAATAGTTTCTGCTTTCACGGGACAAAAGAAATTATAAGATTGGGTCTTGTTTGAGGAAATATTACTGTTCAATTCTTACATAAGGATAAAAAAATTGAGCTTTGATACATATATTTTTTGCTCGGATTGAAAATGTAAATATTTTGTGAACATTCGAGACATGTTTTTTTGAGTGCTTCACATGTTTTATATATATTTATTTTAGGGTGGTGCGATGCTGTGGCTGTGTCAGAAACCAACGCCATGCTCCTCCTATCCCGCAAGAACTCACAGATACTATCCTTGATTGTCTCCAAGATTCTAAACTTCCCTGGCCAGTGTGCACTGGTGTGCCGCTCATGGAGACATTCGGCCCAGTTTGGGCTTTTCCATATGATTTCTCTTGGTGTTGGTCTACAGGGAGGGTTTGCTCTCGATATTTTGGATGCACCACCTCTGGGTGAGGTATCGGACCTCTTTGAGATCTTCCGTGATCTCCTGGTCGATTCACCTCATCTCGCATCCCATATTCGGAGGCTTAACATCGGTCTACGACCATTAGACGCTGAAATTGACTCATCAGACGCTCTACCCACTCCAGCCTGGCAGAAGATAGAAAGCTCTGTTAGGGAAATCCTACCCTCCTCCATGCCTTGAAGTACCTGGCACTGTTCCCATGTGGACCGAGTACACACACCTTCCAGCTGCAGCCCAGTGTTTATGATGCATTCCGAATGCTTTTGCCCCAATCCCTCATTTTT